>PVKP010030329.1:0-28029 GCA_004027715.1 Plecturocebus donacophilus
AGTCTCCAGGAAATATGGGACTATGTGAAAAGACCTAATTTACAACTGATCGGTGTAACTGAATGTCATGAAGAGAATGAATCCAAGTTGGAAAATATTTTTCAGGAAAACTTTCCTAACCTAGTAAGGCAGGACAATACTCAACTCCAGGTAATCCAGAGAACACCACAAAGATATTCCTCAAGTAGACCAACTCCAAGACACATAATTGCTAGATTCACTAGGGTTGAAATAAAGGAGAAAATTCTAAGGGCAGCTAGAGAGAAAGGTCAGGTTACCCATAAAGGGAAGCCTATCAGACTCACAGCAGATTTTTCAGCAGAAACCCTACAATCTAGAAGAGAGTGGGGGTCAATATTCAATATCCTCAAAGAAAAGAATTTTCAACCCAGAATCTCATATCCTGCCAAACTAAACTTTATAAACGAAGGAAAAACAAAATTTTTTCGAACAAGCAAACTCTCAGAGATTTTATCACCACCAGGCCTGCTTTACAAGATCTTCTGAAAGAAGCACTACAAACAGAAAGGAACAACCAGTATCAGTTATCTCAAAAATTCATCAAAATGTAAAGAGTATCTCCATAATGAAGAATTTACATCAAATAACGGGCAAAAAAGCCAGTTAGCATTAAATTACAATATTGAACTCACAAATATTAATATTAATCCTAAACTTAAATGGATACAATGCCCTAATTAAAGTCACCGACAGACAAATTGAATAAAAAGTTAAAATCCATCGGTACATAGTATCCAGATCCAACTCACAACGATACACAACGACTTAAAATAAACAGATGGAGGAAGATTTACTAATTAAATGGAGAGAAAAAAAAAAACAGGAGTTGTAACTCTTGTCTCCGATAAAATAGACTTTAATAGTAATAAAGACTAAAAGAAACAAAGAAGGATATTACATAATGGTAAAAGGATCAATGTAACAATAGGAGTTAAGGATTATAAATATATATGTACCTAATAAAGGAGGACCCAGATATATAAGACCAGTTTTTATTGACTTACAAAGAGATTTGGACTCCCGCACAATAAGAGCGGGAGATTTTGACATCACATTGTTAATTTATATTATATCCATTCTGAAAGTGACTGTATAATAGGAAATGAATTACTCTTTAGCATTTGCATAGTATCTTACAGACCTAAATGAAATATTGGTTGACTGTCTGTGTGTTATTTTCTTCCCTTATTCCTTCCTGTCTCTGTTGTTAAGTGCAATTGACGGCATAAAAGAGGTTTTATAAAAGAGGTTTTTAATACCTTTTTAAGATTGCATTCTAGCCTGGGCAATAGAGCAAGAATTCTGTTCTCTCTCCCACTTTTTCTTTTTTCCTCTCATTAAAAAAAAAAGAACAGTCAAAATTTATCTTAAAAAATAAAATCTTTTCATATTTACCAATATTTCTCACTAAAGCAGTTATATAGTCTTGCTAGTGAGTGATGAAGCATTTTCTTACATCTTTCTTATCGATCAGCAACATGATTCTGATTAAAAAAAAAAGTTAAGAATGCATTTACTATTTGACCTATCAATCCCATTTCTAAGTATTTACCCAAGAGAAATGAAAAAATATATGCACATAAAGATCTGTAAGGTAATTTTTATAGCAGCCTTATTAATAATTGTTAAAAAACTGGAAAGAACCCAAAATGTTTATGAACAGGCGAATGAATAGACAAATTGTGATAAAACTACATGGTGGGACATTACTCAGAAAACAAACAAAAACTATTGTTACCGGCAATAACATGGGTAGATCTTAAAAATGACATGCAAAGCGAAATAAGCCACACACACACACAAAGCCACATATTCTTTTATCTATGTGACACTCTGAAAAAGGCAAAATTACAGGAACAGAAACAGATAAATGATTATTAGAGGCTGGGAATAAGGGGGGGATTGCACAGAAGCATGACCGAGTGTTTGGGGTGATGGAAATATTCTATATCTAAATTGGGATGAAGTTTTCATGACTGTATACTTTTTTGAAAACTTCAAAAATTATTAATCAAAAATCAATAATTTTTACTATATGTTAATTACACCTCAGTAGACCTGACTTTTGCAAAAAAGTATATATGTGTGTGAAAGCTCATTCTGTGAACATGTGTGCATACGATGGAGTCAAGTATCTTATCTTCCAATGGTGATGAGAACTGCTAGGAAGGATTACATCATGTGCCACAACTGTATTCCATTTCACTAGTTGACTCCAGGCCATTAGGGCACTTTAAAAGAAAGAACCACCATCCACAACTGCCATGAATCAGCGCTACTCCACCACCACCCCCAGCCACATAACCAAGCTTTTCACATTTTATTTGGTTCGACTTTTTTCTTTTTCCTTTAAGTGTTAAATTGTCACGGTGGTGGCCCAGTCACCCCCACCTGTCCTACATGTTTCACATGCCCTTTACAGGATTTTAAACTTAACTGAAATCATTTTCTAAAGGGCAATAATGGAAATGTTATGGGCAGATTGCAGTGTGTAGTGCATGGTAAAGCTTTTACTTAAATGGATCCTGCCCACAAAAGTAGGAACCCTAACACCACAGCAGGCCTACAACAGTGATGGCTGTGGAAAAAAAAAAAAATCATCTGGAGGATGCATTTCCACCTTATTTTAGACCTTTTGCTGTAATTCCTTGTATAAAAATTTCTTTTTTTCCTTGACCATTAATACTGATAATTATATCTGTATTTCTTAAGAATATTATGAGTTGCCATTTCTGCATAGTAGCAGATTGAATTTATTCACCTTACGGATATATTATTATCACAGATAATAACTGCAGCATGATAATTATCATTAATTATTCATTTGGATTAAGAGGCAAATAGGCTTGTATTCAAGGGTCTTCCAGAACACTGTTCATTGTTCCTGGGCCCTGTGTGCCAGTGTGACTAATTCATACCCTTTTCTGAGCCACTGTTGACATCTGACGGGTCCCATATGTATTTATTTGAAAATATAATAAAAGGAATGAGTGCACCATCTCAGGATGGAGTCACTAAAATAGACATATGGTTTCTTTTTTGCCCTGTAAGTGAGGGTATGCAATTTTCTGTTAAAGTCAGGCAGCTGTGAGCATTGCTTCAGTAGATGTGTATGTATTCCCTTTCTGTGCATCCTTGACTCAGACTATTTAAGCTCATATAAGCTTGTATATTTACATAATGGCTTTTTGCAAAAATAATACTGTGGTAAGTGGCATACTTTATCCTTCATTGAGCAAAGGGTTGTTTGTGCTCCCATTTGAAGCCCACTTAAGTTTAATATGCAAAAAAGCCTCTGCAAAGTTTATAAAATCTGTAGAGAAATTAAGAAGAGAAGGGAGATGGAAAAATAAAAGATGATGTATCTTATAAACAAATGTTCTTTTTTATTTTTCTAGCTAACATATACCAAAATTGAGATATGTATATATTTACAGAGTGTCTTTTGTATTTTCTCTTGGTCTTAGTCTTTACGTCTTTGTAATCTGTCATTCATATTTTTTCTTTTAAAGTAGATGTAAAATGGCAGTTTGAAAACTACACCACTGAAGCTAATTTTGAAGATACAATGCAGTTCTTCTGTGTCTTTAACACAGCTAGGACTGCACTTAAAATGACTGCAGGATTTTTTTCTTTTTTTTCTTTGTCTCTTTTGGTGATGCAAGAAAGAGGCTAATACGTTGTGCTAAATGTTTCTTTTTAAAGAATTTTTTTTCCTTACATCTGTCAACATATTTTTACGTGATCATTTGTTTCCTTTTCATAACATTCCCTTCAGGTACTATAAAGCAGCTAGGATCATTCCCATTTTTAGACAGGAAATCAAGTTAGCAGAAGATTAAGTAGTATTTAATGAGGCGTACACAGTGGTGAGACTAAATCAGGAACCCATGTCTCTTGACTGACAGTTTCTCTTTCTGCACCTTTCTGAATGCAGCTATGAATAGTCAGATGTGAATGATGAAGAAACTTAGGAAAGAGCTTTGAAAACTCTGCCAGATGAAACTGGACCAAATTTCAGAGCAAGAAGGTACCTTAGGAGTGGTGCCCACGAGGCTTTGCTGGTATTAGTCAATGCAACTTTTTAAAGCATTTTTATTGTGATAAGAACATGTGACAAGATACACCCTCTTAACAGATTATTAAATGCACAATATAATATTATAATCTTTAGTCACCATGTCCAGCAGATCTCCAGAAGGTATGCCTGTTACATAACTGAAACTTTATGCTCATTGATCAGAAACAGGCTCCAGCTAATCATCCCCTCCCCCAACCTCCACTCTTGTTTTATACCCTACTAACAATTTGAGCTTGGTCATTCAAGTTTAACAGAGACCGGTGTCCAGAAACACCTTTGTGAGCAGTATACTCATGCTACTATAATGCAGGCTTTATTCTATTCTTCAGTAGAACTTGCACTTTTAACTTATCATGCTTATAATCACAATAAGTAGTACTTATTAAATACTTACTATATGCCAATAACTTCACAAAGCACACCATCTGCAGACAAAATGGGTGCCCACACAGCTTTTCCTTACCAAGGACTTGTTTAGGAAGAAATCTCAATCCATAAAAAATCGATTTCTTTGACAATTAACAAAGTAGAAGAATGCCTTTAAAACATTTCTTCTAGGGGATTTGGACTTTTAAGTCTACCGTCCATTTACTCATCTGTAAGTATTTATGGAGTACCCACTATTGTCCCAGGGTCTATTCTAGGAACCAGATATATAACTGAACAGCAGAGCCCTTGTCCTTGGACAATGTTCATTTTCATGATGGAGACAGATGATACACATGTATTTCATAATAGTGAAAAGTGCTAAGTATGAAAATCACGTCAAGTAAAGCAGTGAAGAGGGACAGATATAACTGGGGGCAACTCCTTAGGATGGGGTTGTCAGGGAAGGCACTGTGAGCTGATGGGGGATGAACAAAGATGTGAATAAAGGGAAACAGCAGTGTGGGTAGATGCCAGGGTGCATCCCAGGCAGAGGGCCGGCAAATGCAAAGATATTCACATGAGTACGTTTTCAAAAATGAATCCGAACCCACAAAGCATCTTGCATCAGATAAAAATGTTCTTGCCGACTGTATTTAATTTGTTGTCAGCCTCTTTAATTTTCCTCTGAACATTTTTTTCTCTCTTGCTCTGAATATGATTTTCTTCTGGCTGAGTCCCTTTGATCTGTTTGTTTATCTATTTCTTTTTGGCCATGTTATGTTGGCATTTCTGTCAACCCCCTAAAAACAGATTCTAAAAATGGAATATTCTTCTAATCGTCATGATCACTTGAATATAAAATAACCTGGCACCTTGAAAAAAAATGGTGTGGAGTAGTGAATTACCGTTGCTTTATAATTGGATTACAATAAGTTTTGATGGATTGGAGGAACAGACTAAATTAGATAAATTGTCTCTCCTGATACTTTCTCTTTTTCTGAAAGGAAAACTGACTTTACCTCAATCATACTTATTAAAAGATAACAGTTACGAGTTAGCATTTCTTGAAAGCCTGCGTTGTGCAAAGGGCTTCACTAAACATTTCACATGTTATTTCCAATTATATAGTAGCCCTGTGTGGCAGGTTACTGTCACCCTCTGAAAACCCCATTTTCAGAGAAGGAAACTGAGGTTCAGATAAAATAACTGTCCAAGGTTGTTCAGGCAAGCTTCCCTTGTACCAGAGCTTGTGCTCTTAATCACCATCTCCTACGTACAGTAAGAGATGGCAGATATCTTTAAATATGGGATGATATAATCAGATTCCTGTTTAAAATAGAGAATTCTGGTAGCCGTGTGAATGGTGGATTAAGGATGAGCCTGGAATTAAGAGCAGAGGGATGATTTCAGTTTCAAAAGAAGACAGGACCTTAAACTAACATGTTGTCAATAGTGATTATAGTAACAGTCAGTTACCCTCTGGAGGATGCCTATTGAATCTCTCATCCAAAATCAGGTGAATCTAGGTAGAAATGTGTATTGAAATAAGCCACAGAATAATAACTTTACCATGTTTTATGTAATCGCTCTATAGCAAAAGAACACTGCCCTCTGTTGCTTATGTCTCAAGGCTCTCAATGGTCCAAATGATGTCAGAGAAGAGGGTACTATTAGTCAATGGGCACAGCTGTTGAGAGTTTGAAATGTGCCATAGGGTGACCAATAAAGGGGCCCCAACTAAACCATTAGTTTACCACTAGCACTCAGAAATCTCAACCAGTTCTTCTAAAGCAAACATAGGCTTTGGCTCTCTGCCCTGACAGAAGTGATAAAGAGGCTCTGATGTGTTTGCACAATTGCACAATTTTCAAACTTTATTGAAAATGTTAGTAACTGTAATTCAGTTCTCTAATCTAAATTGCCATATAGAACACATTGAACATCATTTTTCGCCTTGCGCTTGAAAAGATGGAATACTTATGAATATAAATAGCTTCTGCTTCCTTCATGTAAAAAAGCATTATATACATGTAAGTCAAATAAAGTAAAAAGGAGAAATAGATGCAGTGTAATAATGATAAGAAACTATAATATCAGCATGGAGGTAGACACCAATTGCCACTCATTACTCGAATAGGGAGAAAGTTAGTAGGCAATTAGCAACAGAAGTGCCAAGTGGAAGGCTAATTTGTAAGACAACAATAAACATAGTCTATACACAATGAGACAGAAAGAAAGAGCAAGGAGGAGTGCCGATAAAACAAGCAGAGCAGCCATGGGAGCGACTGCATTTACACAGTGAGGAAATAAAACGAGTCTTCCCCATTCCTCATCATAACTTCAGCATCTTGGTTTTCAGTTTGTTCTGGACCAGCAGGGGCAAGAGCCAAGTTTAGAAAATTATAGTAATCATAAGCCACATGATGTGAAAAAACTTGCTTTCAGCTAACTAAATATGATCAGTGCCTAGTCACAGGGCAAGGAAACCACTTCTGAAAAAGAAACAAGAAATTAGAAAGCAATAGCTCAGCTTTTGAAAATCAAAGAACAATAATTTTCCAATCTTGAAGAAGGACTGAAGAAATATAAATCAGGAAGGTTCCTATAAACAGGAAGTTATTATGGTGAAGAATGTTTAAAATAAAATTTCAAAATAAACAGTGATAGAAAGAACATCTAACCCATCAACTAATTTTCAATATTTACCTGACCCAAAGCATTCCAGACCAATTAAAATGAGCTAGTTTCAATGATCTTTAGAAAGACTTTACCATTTCCCTCAATAATCTATTCATTGTGCAGAAAAGCTTTTAATATGTGTGTAGACATAACTATACATATATATATGTCATATAAACAATGAAGACTGCAAATAATATGTATAAACATTTCAATAATTTAAGATATTCTTAAATGTATACATTAATATACATTTATTAATATAATGTATTAATATACATTTCATATACATTATCTCATTTAATCTTCACAGCCCCATTAAGTAGGTACTATTTTTAAATATCATATATGAGAAACTGAGCCTTAAAATTTTGTTTTGTTCAAAGGGAAGCTGGAATTTAAATCCAAGTCTATCCGATTGTTAAAGCTGAGCTCATAACAATAGAGGACAATATAAATTATAGTATAGGATAATATTCTGGAAAATAACAAGGACCCAGGGTCAGACTGACTAAGTTAGAATCCTGCCTCTGTTCCACTCTTCTGTTTAAAATCATTCAACTGTTTAATTTATATAATCCTCACAATACCCCTATGAGAGAAGAAGAATGATGATGATGAGGAGGAGGAGGAAGAGGAGCAGGATGGAAATGGTGGTGATGATAATGAAAATGTTTGTTTTAACATCAGAAACATTGAGAGGTTAAGTAACCTGCTCAGAGTCACCTAGCTAACCTAGAAGCCAAGCTAATCTGCCTACAAAGTCTGTGATTTTAGACATTCTACAAAAATTCTGGAACATTCTTACCTTATCTAAGTGTTATCCTTCACATCTCAGTTGTATCAGCTTTCTGTTGCTGTCTAACAAAATTCCACAAACTTAGCTGTCTAAATAATATATATACACACAGACATGTCTAAATCATATATATATACACACACACACACACTCTCTTAACAATTTCACCCTGTGGCACATTTCAAACTCTCAACAGCTGTGCCCATTGACTCATAGTACCCTCTTCTCTGACATCGTTTGGATCATTGAGAGACTTGAATCAAAAAGCAATAGAGGGCAGTGTTCTTCTGCTATAGAGAGATTACACACACAGCCCCACCCCCCACACACACATTTGTATATACAGTTTCCATACATGTATATGGTATATATGTATATACTATATATACATATATATATGGTATACATATATACAGTATATATGCATATATATAGTATATACATATATACAGTATATATGCATATATATATAGTATATACATATATACCATATATGTATGGAATATATACATATATATACACTATATATATATATATACTATATATGTATATATGTATGGAAACTATATGTATGTATGTGTATATATATGTATGTATATACTATATATATGTATGTATGGAAACTATATATGTGTGTGTGTGTGTGTATATATATATACAGTATATACATGTATGGAAACTGTAAACACACACACACACATAGGTGTATATATATATATACAGTTTCTATGAGTCAAGAAGAGTCCAAGTACATCCTAGCTGGGTCCTTTGATCAGGGTCTCACAAGACTTCAATCTAGGTGTTAGCTGGTCTACATTCCTTTCTGGATTCCAGGGTCCTCTTCTAAGCTCACATGGTTATCAGAAGGTAATTCCCTGTGGTTGTAGGACCTAGGTTTCTGGTTTCTTACTGGCTGTCAGCCAGGAACTTCTCTCAGATTCTAGAGGCCACCACAGTCCCTTGCCATGTTGCCTGGCCATCTCACTGATTCTTTCATAATATGGCATCTTATACTTCATCAAAGCCAGGAGGCAAATCTCTCTCTCTCTTCTAGTCTCTTTTAAGGAGCTTACTTGATTAGGTCAGACCCAGCCAAGGCAGTCTCCCTTTGGTTAACTTAAAGTCAATTAATGAGAAGGCTTAATTGTATATACTAAGTCCCCACACCTTTGCCATATAATTTAAGATAATCACAGAAGTGATATCATGTCACCTTTGCCATATTCTATGGATAGAAACAAGTTATAGGACTTCTATCCAAGTGGAAAAGACAGTTAAATGCCATGGGAGTTAAATTACTCATGGGAGATCATCCAAGAATTATGCCTACCACATCAGCTTTAACATCTCTTCCTTTAGTACTTTGCTGACCCCTAAAACTGAATTTGTCTGGACTCCCATGTACTTTCCTGCACTTACGCCTCATAGAATGTATCCTACAGCATTGCGATGGCTCATTCCCCGCTAAGTGTTAAGCCCTTCCAGCTAGAGAGTTTCTCTTGCTCACCAGCCTATCTGCAGCATCCTTCTGAATCCCCGGCAATTTTTCAACAAGTGAAAAATGGAAGCAATTATTATTCACACAGCATTTCTTCAGAAATGTTAGTACTTTTCAATAAATAAGGTTTACGTGTCGTATTATCTGCTTGGATTTTTACCCAGTTCTCACATTCACCCAATATCTTTACAGACACATAACAACTCAAAAGTTTACATTTCACTAACAGATAATATCCCTCGCATTGCCACTAACAGCACATTTCTGGTTTATTTATTTTCTGTTTCCTGATAGAGATGCTCTAACACTTGCCATGACGATTATATGTTCTAGTCACAATGCATTATTAAGTAAGCAGAACTTCAAGCCAAGTGTTTTGTATTACTTAAATAGATAAAGAAAAATAGTTACCTAATTAAAGGCTGAAAAAATAGTCCTAAAATTCAGGATTAAAATGAAAAGAATGTAAACCATGGAAAAATTATATTAGCACAATGTTTTAAAACACCTACAGGCAATAAAGGCTATGAAGGAAAAAAAATAAAATATTTTAAAACAAAATAAAGGGCAAGGTTGCAACAGAAAATAGATCCATAGAGGGGAAAATGTTTTAAAGTCCCAAACCATAATTCCACAATGGCTTACTCTACATAGATAAGCAATTCAACATTACAGTGGAAACCAGAAACTGACATTTATCAGTCACTTAAAAATCTATAATGCTATGTATCTGTATTCATAGGTAATTTAAATTCTGTAATATTATCTTTAAAAAATATGCCTGAAATTTAACTTTTTCACAAGTGGAGGCACAGTATTCTTTTTCAGGCTATAGCTGAGACTCCAGAAAGTTTGATCTATTTTACTTTAGCAATTACGCAGGTATAGAACCACCATATGGACACATTTTAATAGTCCTTTGCTGTTTCCAGGTAAGACTGTCTCTGGGATAATCACAAAAACATGACCGCCCTATAATTATTAAAGACAGAAAGACAGGCTTGGAATTCAGAAGACTTTCAAATGATGGCCTACAGCAGTCTTTTTAAAAAGTTCTAAGGAAACTCCATAACCAGTTTATTATGCCATTAAATAAAAAAGATACTATCTTTCTCCGACATGACTTAAGGATTCTCTCTCAGTGACGGACCTAACTTCAAACTTCTCAAGAAAGCTTGTAAATCATGCATAAAAATGGATGTAAGTTTAAATGCTCTGGGCTGCTCAGAATGGAGAGAGGACCAAAAGATGGAGAAGAAATGTTTGGTCTTTTAAAAAGTCAGGCAATAAATAAACATAGGAAAGTGAGTCTACAACAGCAGAGTTTATTTCTTATTTTGTGTCTTATCTATGTCTGAAGACAGACCCAGAATACGCTCTGTACCTGGCCAGGTGTGCTCTCTTGTCCTAGCAAGAACACCAAGAAAAAGGAGGATGTACAAGGCCCAACAAACCTTTTGCAGGCTGAAGAGAAACTGGCAGCATAATGATATCTGAAATCTATATATCAGGCTCTTACAGTAAACTCTGCTTTTTGCTGTCTATTAATAGCTGTCCATTCTGCAGATTTGTAGTCAAAAGATAGCCAATGTCCATAATAATGACTGGAGGGCTGCAACGGCTTCCTGCCCCATCAAGAGATGTCATATATCCTTTGAGCCCTGAGCTCCAGGCATTCCTGCCAGGCTTGTGCTATGCAGCAGCACATTCTGGGCGGAAGCCCTGTGCCTTTCTTAGGACCGCTTCTAGCAGCTCAGAATTCCTCCCCATGCATGGCATGGAGACACTAAGCCTAAAGTAAGGGGCTCCATAAGTATTTGTTGAATTAATGAGTAGAAGTCAATGCTGTATCAATTTTTCCCCCTTAAGCTTATCTTCACTCCTCAGGCTGCAGTGGATAGCACTGTTTACTCGTGCACATTGATGATTTTCCTCTGAATGCTCACGAACTTCACCCTTTCCCAAGGAATCTATACTAATAAGTCTTTGTACTTTGTCCAAAGACCTTTTATAATTTCTTTTATATAATACCCCCCACACAGACACTCTAATTGCCTGCAGTAATGTCTGGCACATGGTGGTGCTCAATATACTTTCTGTACCACAATATCTTTTCTGGGTTGCTATGATACTAATACTACTAATATCCATACATTTTTTTCTAAATTGCATTGGTCACTGTTTTTCAGACACACCTAAATTCTTCCCTGTTGTTCCTTCAATTCTTAATGTTCTCATGCCTGGGTCCATCAGTGAACAATCTTTTTATTCGCAAAGGCCTAGATCAAATCTCTCCTCCTCCAGGAAGCCTTCCTTGGGTGTCAATGCTCTTCCCTACTCCAAACTCCAATACTGCTGAGGCTGATCCTCTATTCCATTAATTCACCTCACAAAGAAGCCTTAAAATTAATTGTAGTAAATAAATATTTTAAGAATTCGAGTGTTTTATCTTCAAGATGAAAATGACTGTAGATTTAATCATAGAAATTTTAGATATTTGGAATAAAGCTGCTTATTCTCTAATAAAAGCAGAAAAATACAAAGGTAAATGTGTTAACTTTATGCAAAGGAATAATCTTTACTCTCAATTTATATAATGACTACTAATCAATTTAATTTGATTAAAAAAAGAAAGAACAATAACAATTGTAAAAATTTTGAGGCAATTTGTTAATTGACTGAATTTTAATTTTGTTCATTTGTTTGAGATGGAGTCTCACCCTGTTGCCCAGGCTGGAGTGTGGTGGCACAATCTGGGCTCGTTGCAACCTCGGCCTCCTGAGTTCAAGCGATTCTCTTGCTTCAATTACTCCTGAGTAATTGGGATTACATGTGCCTGCCACCACGCCTGGCTAATTTTTGTATTTTTAGTAGAGATGGGGGTTTCACCATGTTGGCCAGGCTGGTCTCGAACTCCTGACCTCAGGTAATCTGCCCGCCTCAGCTCCCAAAGTGCTGAGATTACAGATGTGAACCACCGTGCCTGGCTTGAGTTTTAATTTTTAAAATAGCTTTCCCTATGCTAAGTAGACAAAGCCCTAAGCTTTGGATTTCTGAACATATAGCACAATACTCCATGTTTATAAAATTGCCCAATCAATTCGATTAGTGAATGTTTCTAACAAGGTTTGTAAAGAGTATGTGCAACAAGGCTGTTTTTTTCCCCCAAGATAACCCAGTTAGGCTTGACAGCTTGTTTACAATAGTACCCTGAAGACACATTCTACAGTGCTCAATTATATAAATATACATTTGAGATACACACTCTGGCTCATAACATTTGTTAAACATCTGAAATATGAAGTCAGTCCAGTTAGAGTGTATTCTTTGTGCCTCTTTAAATAGTATGAAGGGAATGAGTCTCTATACCTTAAAAGTTCATCTATAACATTCTTCTTCAATTGGCATGTCCAGTTGTGGAAGTCAGAAAATAATTCAGAGGCCCCATTAAAGAAAAAATATATGGGATCCCAAAAGATATTATGAAACTATATAGCAAGCAGAGATGGAATACAAATTATGAGTAATATGAGAGGCACAGGGAAAACGGTCCTCTGCTAAGACATACCTTTGCAGGGTTTAAATTTCTACCACTAATGATTCATCCTTTCGGACCAAAACACCCCACAGAAATTCTCTGTTAAAATAGAAACATCACCTGGAATGTGAATACACATCAGCTGTCCGCATCATAGACTCACAACAAAGGCCAAGAATCTCTGGAAACCAAAGAATTGTAACAATAGTGACAAAATAAGATGTTCATGGCTTTTCCCCCACCCATTCCTTAAGAGCCTGCGCTCTCTTCAAATTCCTTTGAAATAGCTCCAGAAATTCCCAAAGGGGTTTTCAGCTGCATTCCAGAAATTACTCCTGGTTACCAAGGTACCCCTACCATTTTGGATATCTTGCAGCTATAGATAAGTGAAGGAATAATGGTGCTATGAGACCACCAAGGACTCTATGATGAAGAACTCTGCCTTCCAAGGTCCCTGCTGCTGTGAGTGCCTTCAGTGTTCAGCTACTGATGACAGATGCTGAAAGAATTCATTCTTTTCTAAGAAGCCATTTCCCCTCACAGCCAAATTTCTAGTCAACCAGTGTTCTTATGTCTTGAGCCTCAGTGTATCAACATTACAATTTTGCTCACTATTTTATTACAATTCTTGTGTCCCAGGACTCTGGCTTGAATCATTTGAGGTAAGTCACAAGGACAAGCTTAGTGAGAGCCTGTGGTATCCTTCTTCTCTGACACCAGTTCTTTTCATCTGGGAAACACATTGTTCTCTCACATAAAGATACAAGTAAAGAGATTTTCAGCTTTAAAAAAAGTGGATTAAATACTTATCTTTAATTTGATTCTCTCCTAAAAACACCAAAAAAAAAAACTACAGAAATTTGAGTTATTTAAAACCACAATTTCTTTTGGCTTCCAATGTTGCTTTTGAGAGGTCTGAACCACTTGTATTCTTGATTCTTTGCATATGACCATTTGCTCTTTATTTCAAATCTGAAAAAAAAAGTTCTGTAAAAAAAAATTGCTGTCCATACTATAAGGCTGAATAAGAGCCAAGATATCAATAAAGTGTCAGAAGAAAGACATTTTTAAATATAAAATGGCTCAAAAAACTTGTCTCCCTCAGATGTTTTCTTAGGAAAACTATTGAAAGATTTACTAAAACAAAACAATAAAACAAAGCAGTAATACAAGAACGATAAGAATGAATGCCAGGAGCAGGAGATCTAACTCAGAGAGGTATGTGGAACCCTCAGGATGAAGAAATGTTTGCAATCATCGAGAGCAGTCAGTCCAGGCCGGTGCAGGGCTGGAGGTCCTGGGGGACACTTCTGCAATAAATGGAACTGTTGACTATCTGAGGTAAATCAAAGAACAGAGAAAATATTTCAACAACTGGAGTAAATATTTGAGAATACAGGAAGACAATAAACAAGTAATTCTAATTGCCAGAAATAATTTTTTAATATGTAGGAAAAGAAAGGTAATAACTTTTTATCCCACGGCTTAGCTCTGTATGGTACACAGAATCAAAATGATGACCCTGCCAAATATTATTCTAATCAAAAGTGTAAATTACTATATTGGGAGGATAGAGTATAAGAAGAGGGCATTTTGTGTACGTTGAAGACAAGGGAGGAGAGCGCTAGCTGATAAGCTTCCATGTGACAGTTTGCTGAGAATGATGGTTTCCAGTTTCATCCATGTCCCTGCAAAGGACATGAACTCATCCTTTTTTTTATGGCTGCATAGTATTCCATGGTATATATGTGCCACATTTTCTTTATCCAGTCTATCATTGATGGGAATTTGGGTTGGTTCCAAATCTTTGCTATTGTAAACAGTGCTGCAATGAACATATGTATACATGTGTCATTATAATAGAATGATTTATAATCCTTTGGGTATATACCCAGTAATGAGATTGCTGGGTCAAATGGTATATCTATTTCTAGATTCTTCAGGAATCACCACACCATCTTACACAATGGTTGAATTAATTTACACTCCCACCAACAGTGTAAAAACATTCCTATTTCTCCATATCCTCTCCAGCATCTGTTGTCTTCTGATTTTTTAATGATCACCATTTTAACTGGTGTGAGGTGACATCTCAATGTGGTTTTGATTTGCATTTCTCTAATGACCAGTGATGATGAGTTACCATCGCATGTGTATACCTATGTAACAAACCTGCATGATCTGCACATGTACCCCAGAACTTAAAGTAAAATAAATAAATAAATAAAATATCTTCCATGTGAGAAGTCACAGATGCCTGATTCCAGAAAAACCAAGAAGTATAATGTAAGCATGTTATTTGGAAATATGGAAGTGAATTCTAACAGCATCGGCTTAAAATGTTAAAAGTTGCTACTTCTTAAGAAAAGGGATGAAGGGGATAAAAGATAATGACAGCTAATTGTTAACAACACTTGTAAACCTGGGTGACTCTTTAATGTATGTGCATTTATAGGCTTAATAAAAATAACAGCTTAGAATATTTAACACAGTCAAGCATCAGTATAGTCAACGCTACAAGCATACCTAAATCCCAGGGTGTACCCCAAAATGATGCAAGGCTAAAATGAATGATGTTGTCATTTGAAGTGCTCCCAAAGATATTGTAGCCCATTCACTTTTGACAATAGTCCTCTAAGGATAAATATTTGTGTCATCACTTAACAGATGAGAAAACCGAGTTTGGCAAGTTTAAATAACTTGTTTGCAGTCACAATTAATTTGCTCATTCACTTATTCAGCAGATATTTATGGATCAGCTCTTCTGCGTCAGCCAGGCTAGAATTTGGCCACAGACTTTACAGACCCTGGGATCTGTGTTCTTTCCCCTATCACAATCTGTCTCCCATGAAACCAGATTCTCAAAATAAAAGAGATTCCATAGACAGACTCTTTAAAAGAATATGATTCTAAAGGGAAGGAGAGCCTTTAAAAATATGTAATTCTGTCTATGCAAGTGAGACTAATTCAAGTGAGAAGGAAATGAGATTGAAAGTCAAAGTACCTAAAATAGCTACAATATTATCTCCCTTCATGAGCTCAGATTTTTTAATATGCCAAATGAGCCAGAAAGAACTTTTAACCAAGAGAAAGTACAGAAAATAGGCACAAACCTATAAGATTTGAGTCAGAAAGATTGTGTACCAAACCAAGAAAAAGTTTTATAAATGTTCTGGATCACCAAAAAAGACTAGAAAGAATGTGGAAAGGGGGCTGCTCAAAGATGTTACAATGTTAACAAATATAAAAGAGCTGAACTATTCTTCACTTCAATTTGTTTCTATTCTCCATGGAGGAAAATTAATTATAAACAGAAGAGAGCAAAGTAAATATTGCTGAGAGGTGGCTGAAGACCAAAGCATGAGTAGAGATGATGAGTTAATACTTAAAGTACTTATATGGACTTAAATAAATTTAATTTCCCAAACCCAATAGAATCACATGTAAGATTGTTGAATTTTTTTGCATATTAATTATGGAGTCATCACTGAAAAATAGGAGGCTTCTGGAGAAACAAAGATTGCTGAAATGGGAGAAAAGGTGAATTTCAGAAACTAAAGACTGATAAAATGGAATAGGTTCTAAATAATTCTAGATAAATTGTTTAGCTGTTAATTAAACCTTTAGGAAGAGAGAGTCAAAGGAAGAGGGAGCCTAGACTTTGTGGACTAAAGCTGTGTGAGCACTTGGTAACTACAATGACTACACGTCACAGACCCTCACATCACAACCCTTGCTCTTACTCCAATCGTTAAAGCCACCCTTTCTCCTTTTTTGCCTTTATTCTTAATATCTAATCTTTAAGCAGGACACATCCAAAATATGTCTTAAATCAGTCCTCCCATCTCCACCGCCTCCAATTAATCCAAGCCTCTTCTTATCTCACTCAGATTTTGTCATATAATTCTGTAACCAATATTCTCTCTTCCACTTTCTCATCTCCAATCAATTCTTCATATAGAAAAGAGTTATTTAAAAAAAAAAAAAAAGGTGTTCTTCTGTCAGTTTGCTGAGAATGATGGTTTCCAGATTCATTCATGTCCATATGAAGGACACGAACTCAACATTTTTTATGGCTACATAGTATTCCATGGTGTATATGTGCAACATTTTCTTCATCCAGTCTATCGTTGATGGACATTTTGGTTGGTTCCAGGTCTTCACTATTGTAAACAGTGCCACAACAAGAGCAGAAAACCAAACACCGCATGTTATCACTCATAGGCGAGTGTTGAACAATTAGAACACCTGGACACAGGGAAGGAAGCATCACATACTGTGGTCAGGTTGAGGGAGCTAGGGGAGGGACAGTGTGGGGTGGGGAGGGTGGGGAGGGATAATGAGGGGAGAAATACCAGATACAGGTGATAGGGGGATGAAGGCAGCAAATAACCTTGCCATGTATGTACCTATGCAACAATCCTGCATGATTTGCACATGTACTCCAGAACCTAAAGTACAGTAAAAAAAGGGGGGAACTAGACCATATTGCTCCACTATATGAGGTATCTCAATGGCTTCCCATTGTACTTTAGCAAATCCTAAATCCTTACAATCATATAAGGCCCTGCTTGATTGGACTCTGTCTCATTCTTCAAGTTCCATTAAGATGTAATTACTCTTTGGTACAATCTGCTGCAGTCCCACTGGTCTTTTGTCAGTCTGGAACACGCTAATCCCAATCTGGCTGCAGAACCCTAGGTGTTCCTTCTGCTTGGAATGCTCATTCCAAATTCTCTTTCTCACTGCTCCTTCTCATTTTCCAGACTCTGTCTTTCAGTCACAACGATGCCTTCCCTGGCTGCTCTATATAAAGTAGGCTATACCTATACCTCTCTATCTCATCACCTTGCTTATATCCTTTGTAGAACCATATTGATTGTATTTTCTTTTTCTTGTAATTATTTTATTTTGTAACAATTTGTTTTATTTTGTAATTATTGTACTTGTTTTGCACCTAATATAATGCATAATATTTGAAAGAAGCTCAATTGATACCTGTTGAAAAAAGGAATGACTCCATATTGAATGTATTTGTTTTAGAATGACAAATAACAAACTGCATGTGGTTTTGATGTAGATGTGATGGCTGTGGTAGCATGATCAATCAGATTCTGAACTGAGGTAAAAAGGAACATAGACCATTAGATTGATACAGATGACATAAGGACCTACTACTCTATTCAGTATCTTTGACAGTAACTTGCATGAAAACTGGAAAACATGCCTTTTGAGTCTGTATATATGACACGGAACCAGGAGAAGTAGCTGGCATCCTGGAAGACAACAAGAACCTGGGTGATATCGGGTGGCTAAAGTGACATCAGAGTTGAAGCCAGGAAGATGCTATTTAAACTAACATGTGCAGATGGAAGTCTTGTGCTCAGGGAACCTTCTCACTACAAACAAGAAGGGGAGGCGCTGAATGACCAATGACTGTGAAGTGCGTCATCGTGATTAGGGAGGACTCACACAACTCATTTACTTCCCTGCCTACTGTGACTAAGCCTGGTTCCTGCCTATAAGGAATTCACAGTAATAATTTTAGCTACAATAGTTGGGGTGCAGGCTCCAGATACAGGTTGGTCATGGTGCCATGGTAACCTGTCATCCCAAGGACCTCACATGGGTCAGGGTGTCCACTTCTGGGAGTCAATCTGGGAAATGTGTTGTCAGCCTAGAGGATTTTCAGAGATGAGACAACTTAGATGTCTAGAATCCTAAAAGCTAGAACATCTGATAAAGCATGGTGAAGAGAACTGGTGCTGTATAACCTGAAAGATAAATTATTTGAGAGAGCCAAAAGGCTGTCTTCAGATATTTTCAATGTGCTGTGTAATAACTGGTATAGTCCTTCCAGGACTAGTCTGAGTGACAGAGTTGGGATGCACAAGCAGAAGCCACAGGAGGCAGATTCTGCCTCAGGATATGCTGTGCTCTAAGAAGAGTCTATAGCTTTTCTATGATCTGATAAGAGGACAGGCCATCCAGCAAAGGGGTGAGCCATTGTGGCAGGCATGTGCCAGCATGTTCAGCATGACTTCATAAAGTACAGAGAAAGAATACGTGTGCCATGAAAGGTCGGTGTCTCTAGTCCTTTCCAACTCCAAGGGCAGTGATGCTAAGCCAGAGGAGAGTCCACCAAGATCCAAACAGTATAAGCATATATTTAACATCTGTTAGAGCAGAAGTTAAGCTACTTTTATATTTGTGCTAAGATTTACTTTTGTGCACTTATGCTCTGTGGAACCTGTGGAGTTGGTGAGTGCAATATTCTTCACAAAGCTTTTCCATTAGCATTGATCAGGCTACCTGGTTGGTGTTCATATATGAATAAAAACAGATACTGGCTGGGCGTGGTGGCTCACACTTGTAATCCCAGCAATTTGGGAGACCAAGGCAGATGAGACCAGACTGAGCAACATAGTGAGACCTTGTCTCTACAGAAAAAAAAAAAAGAAAAATGTTTGAATTAGCTAGATGTGGTGGTGTGTGCCTACAGTCCCAGCTGCTTGGGAGGCTGAACTGGAAGGATGGCTTGAGCCCAGGAGGTTGAGGCTACAGTGAACCATGATTATGCTTCTGTATTTCAGCCTAGGCAACAGAGTGAGAGTCTTTCTTAAAAAAAGAAAAGAAAAAGAAAGAAAGAAAAAGACATTCAGTTCTATTTATATATACACTAAATGCCATTTTCCTCTGCTATATCCTGTAATAGCAGAGGAGATTTTAGACACTTAAATAATACAAATTATTAAATTGGAAATCTTTATCTAATGAAAGGAAACTATGATTATGTACTTTTCTGGCAGCCTTTAATACTTCTTACTAGCAATCCCTCTCCCTCCAACCTACACATACACACACACACACACACACACACACACAAACACACACACTCCTCATGTGGGTTCTGTTGAGTCAATTGACGATGTAGTTGAAGAGCATAAACTAACATCTTCATCCCAGCATTCACACTTAACTTGCGCTAGTAAAAATGTTTTTATTAATAGCCTAAAATTTTAATGAGGGCCCTATCTTTAAAAAATATGTATCCACTGCTCCTTTTACACTAAATTTATAACTAGCCTTTGGGAAATTTCTGAAGTTCTTACACATGTATTAATTCCCATTAATTAACTTAAAGGCTAAAATGCAAATAAAAGTAGTTTTGGTCTTTAGAAAGGGCAGGGCTCAGAGTAAGAGAAGAATCTCTGACTCAGGATCTATCTTCTGTGCTTTGGTGAGCTGCTGCCTGATTCTTGATTCCAGCTCCCTGCTAAGACCGATATTGGACTACAAGACTTAAGCAAGTTTCCCAAGAAGCTGAGTCTATTTCTCCATAGTAGCATGCCAGGAGATGCTTGGAGTGACAGAAAGACGATACACAGGCCAAGTTCAAATCCCAGCTATATCTTACATGATCTTACATATACAAGTTACTTATTTCAACATAAAGTAAAGAGGTACGTCACAAAAGCAACATAACTCAGCAGTTAATGGTGGCTGCACAGACATTTCCCAGATTGTTTCTTTAACTACCTTCAGAAATATCAAAGAGATCCCCATAGCTCCATTTAAGAATAAGCAAAACCAACATTACTCCCACTTTGGACTGAAGAAAATGCAGGAGAAAAGTCAAATAATTTCTCCCAAATATAAAGTTCTGACATGCCTGAAATATTATTTTGGAAAAAAAAAACACAAAAAGCAAAATCAGCTATTATGTCCATGTTGCAAAGATGCTATAAATGTTTCCCTGGGTCTTGAGATCACTGGAAAAGGAGCTGCAGCAATGTTCTTTCTCAGCAACAAGCCCCTCCCCAAATACACAGCCACACAAGCGTTACTCAGCCATTACATGAGGAAACATGGCCAAGACAGACTCTGAACTTGACATTTTAAAGCTAATGCTTGAGCCATAAAAACCTTTCCTTCAGGATAATAGTCTCATGGAAGGGGGATGCCGGCAGGCATTCTTCATCATCTGCCCTCTGAACACTGTGGCTCTCTGATTGTCCTACAGGTAGCTCTGCCACATGAGGTGAAGTAATTATGTGTCCAAGGAAGACAGAGAATGCACTCCGAATACATATAGAATGTGAAGGGATTACAAGGCATATTGCTGTGTTAGAACAAGTCTTTGGCAATCTACTCTGTCGCCATGCAGGTGCCTGGCATGGCCCAGTGGGTTACAGCAAGGAGACAAAGGGCTTTCCCTGCTTTATTTTGGACTCAGAGAAAAAGCAGGCAGGAGAGAGAAGAAAGAGGAAGACGAGGAAATTGAAGGTTTTTTTTTTTTTTAATGGAAAGTAGCTACAAGTTAAAAGAGTGCTTCAGGAACACAAGGGAAAAGGAAGACATATACTAGCTTAATTAATAGAATTCAGATGAAAGAAGGGTGAAGTAATTAAATATTCATTATAGATCCTATAAAACTATGATAGAAAACAAACTCTCAATCAAAAGATGCATTGGAGAAACAAAAACTTCAAAAATTAAGAATTTGGAGGAAACAAGAAAAAATGAGCAAGTTGTTCAAATTGAAATGCCAATGTGACAAAGTGTTCCATAGGCTTTACATTTATTTGAATGATTTGCAAGTGGAAGAGCACAAGTTTGTCAAAGTAGATACTGTAGTCCCTAGTAGATACTGCTGATAAAACTAGACAAAAGATATGTCTGTGTTTAATTCAGTTTACTCCTTGATGAACCAAAAGCAGAAAAATTCAGAATACAGAAGAAGCCAAACAGAGCACAGGAATAAAAATAATGATGATGATAACAATTACAAAAATAGCCAGCATTTTGGTAGTACTAAAAAGTAAAAAACCAACAGGTGTTGGTGAGAAGGCAGAGAAAAGGGAACACTTATACACTGTTGATGGAAATGTAAATTAGTACAACCAGTATGGAAAACGGTTTAGAGATTTCTCAAAGAACTAAAAATAGAACTAACATTTGATCTGGCAATCCCACTACTGTGTATCTAGCCCAAGGAATAGAAATCATTATATCAAAAAGACACCTGCATATGTATGTTTGTTGCAATACCTTTCACAATTACAAAGTAACAGAGTCAACCTAAGTGTCCATCAACGGATGACTGGATTTTAAAATGTGTATACATATGCCATGGAATACTATGCAGCCATAATAAAAAGAAGAAAATCAGGTCTTTTGCAACAACATGGTTGGAACTGGAGGCCATTATGCTAAGTGAAATGACTCAGAAACACAGTCAAAAACTACATTTTCTCATTTATAAGTTGGAGCTAAACAATGGGTACACATAGACACAAAAAGTGGAATAAGAGACACTGCAGACTCCAAAAGGAGGAGGGATAGGAAGGAAGTGAAGCATGAAATGCTATCTATGGGGTATGAGGTCCACTGTTTGGGTGATGAGTGCACTAGAATCCCAGACTTCACCACTATGCAATATATCCATGTAATACAACTGCACTTATAACCCCTAAATCTATAAAAAGATCAACAAAAATAGCCAACATTTTGTAGAATATTTTCAGGTGTCTGGCAGCATACCAGGCACTTTAAATTTATTATCTTGTTTATTCCTTACTACAACACTAAGAAATAGGTTCTATTTTCAACCCATTTTACATGTAAGGTAAAGGAGATTCAAAGAGATACACTTGTTCAAGGACACAAAATTATTATATGACAGAAAATATCTGAATCCAATATTTGCTTGACTTTTGTGTTTGAGCCAATAAAATTTATATAAATGTTCAATAATTGTGTGCAGGCCATTTAAATGCAATCAGCCAATCATCTCAGTGGCGATTTATTCAATCCAAGCTACACACCACATCACGTGTTTAAAATAAATGTGAAAATGTCTTTGTTACCTGGCACATGGAAATTTTTATTCTGGGTCTCATCAAGGCAGTCCAAAATGTTTCTGTACATCCAGCTAGAAATATCCAGAAATGCTTGACACTAGTCACAAAGAAGCTTTGGCCCAGCCAATAAGAACCACCTTTGGAATGTGTCTTAAGATTCCCTTCAAAAGCTCTCTAGGTACATGTATTTTTAAAATAATAGTTTTGGGGGGAAAAGAATTTTTTTTCCAAAAGACATCCTCCTAAAATAATTGATTAACTTAAATCTAAAAACTTATCACACTTATGAGAGAAGAGTGGGTGGGGGCATCTAAAAGATGGGCCAAGACACTGAGTTATTAATTTATATTTTAAAAGATTGAGAAAGATTTTCTTTGATTTGCATTTTTATCAGAGCTAATTGACGCTTTGGAAAACTCAGAGTATTTCAAAGAGCCAGCTTTTTTATGTCCAGGCAAATGCTCTCATGTTTTTTTGCAGATCTCTCAACCACATCTCTCCAGCCCTCACAAGACATAATATGTAATCTCTACTGAGCAAAGGATCCAGTCATATCGTGAGTCACAGCACTATAGTAACACAGCTACTTATTGGATAGGAAGATTGATCTCCCTCCTCCCACCTTCCCGATGGTTGCATTTGGGAATTTACTATTTCTACAAATCAAAGAGAAGTATTTGTGAATCATGTGGTGTTCTCAGTGTGCATTCGATTCTGAGAGAAAGAAAACCATTCTCCCCTCCCATGATAATCATCAATAATCTCAAACTACAGAGGGCAGGATCTATAGAAGACAAACATCCACAAGAAAAAGATGAGTGCTTCAGCCTCAGCAATCCAGATCATTCTGGCAAAAATGCGTCATAGGAAGCTCAAGTTTTAGTGTGGCCTCAGAAATACTGCCGACGTCCCTATCCATCCTCCTTCCTCTTGCAGAGGGCAGGAGTGAGGACAGAGTCACCCCAGCTTGTTTAGGAAAGAAAGATCTCACCAAATCAGTTAGGGGACTCTGGGGAGATTAGCCCTGCAAGCCTTAATATTGCCACCCAACCATGGGGTGCTCATGAGATTAAAAATAAGGCAGGACTATGACGTCTAATTTATGGATTCAAAAACTCAAGTAGCATATTAATTAAACATCACATGTTATGACCTCCATGCTAAGCATTTTGTTCACATCTTCCCCTGAGCTCCTAACTAAGGTTCTAACCAGTTTACTGCCATTAGCCCTTCATTGATCCAACACCTCCATCTCAACTTTAGCCTCTTCTGCAAAGAATTCTACTTATTAAGCAGAATTTGCCAACTACAAGTGTGTCAACTTCTCCTAGAAATGAGTGTGTCCGTAGACTAAAAGAATTAAACTTATTACTGGGTGATAGTATGTCTATCAGCTTCAAGGGAGCGAGGAAATTCAGTCTTTTAATGTTTGCATTCAGACCCTAGCATTTTGCGTACTTTTTCCCAAAATCCATTCCTTCCTACTTCCCTCATGAGACTGCTGGTCACTGGAAAATCACACTCCCCACTGCTGTCTGGTCGTTAAGATCTGTTTTTCCATAAATAGCCACAGAGAAGGGAACCACACAATTTAACAATCAGTTGCTCCCTCAAAGATTCAACTTCTACCCATCTGCACTTTCTCCTGGAGCCAAAAATAAATAAATACATTAACCTGGTTTGTTAAATTAAGCAATAAAATATACTCAAGCCTTCTTCCTTCTAGTTTAGCTTATGCTTTCCCCTAAGTATTTGCTTATCATTTACTTCAGTGTTTTAGACACCCACATAGAACCACCACCCAAAAATTTCTACAAAAATAAATAGCTGTAATAGGGAAAAATTTCTTTCCTGAGATTTCAGAAATCTAAGTTTAACCTATTTGATGTTCCACCGACAATGTTCAGTAATTCATCACACCCCCTTTTTTTTTCCTGATTATATATAGTTTTAATACCCTGAGAAATAAAAGTGCTGAACTCTATCTGATATTTTACTGAACTCCTGAACTATTTTGAGTTAAGTATGACAGATGCCCTAATGCTTGAGCTAGGGAGGTTGTTCTTTTAGTTCAGGCATGGAACATTTCCATTAAAAACCAGAGACCTCAGTTCTAACCTTGGCAATGCCTTCTCCACATGATTAATTATTCTTATGTGCACTGCAGTCTATTAGGGAAATGTCAGTGTGCCTTAGGATGCAGACATCTTCACAGGGATTGTTTTGCCTACTTTATCCTCCCCGATGTCTTCATCCAGCAAAATAAAGAATCACGTCTTCTGTACTTTTATTTCAAATATTTTTTTAAAGATTTTATGAACTTTACATTTTAAATTGTGTTTCTATTCAAAACTATTATCTTGAATAATTCTGTATTTGTATTACCAAACTTGTTGGAGTAAAAAAAAGTTACAATTTAAAAATACAATAGTAAAATCTGGGATAATCATTTAGAAATAATTCAGAAAAAATAAGTATCATGTAGTTTTTGTCATTTGAGGGTCATTGTGTTTCTATTTATATATTTGTATTTTTATGTATTTCTCCATATATGTTTCTATTTCTATAGACACATGATATGCTTTGTATATACCCATGAGTCATTAAACTATTTTTTAGAACTTTTGTCTATTTGGTTCCAGGGTTTCTATTTATACTTCAGAAATATATTATTGAGTTGAACCCCAGGGAAGAGGACAACTGATGCTCTCTTTACATATTAGATGTGAGAGTAAAATTTTTACTGTACATTTGATATCATATTTACAAAGAAGGAAGCATTTAAGTAGGGTAATATTAATAGTTTTATAACTGAGTTAGTGAACAAAGTTACTACATCTTCTAATCTAGTTCTCATTCTGGAATGCAAAAACTGCATCTCCAGCCAGCAGAGAAATATACAAAAATACATTTTTTAAAAACTTTTATCTTGCTTCTTGAAATTCCTTTCTAGTGATGACTCTCAATAATTTGATTTCCCAGCCAAAACTCTGTACAAAGTACAAAGTCTATAGACATTTGTACCATCTTCTCTTTACTTTGGTTAATATCTCTCATTTCTTTTAAAAGTAAACTACTTGTTTTTAAAAAATTAAGTTTTGAAGTTGTTAGATTAATTGTGGCTCCTACTTATTCATATTTCTTTGATGAGAAAGGAAAGGGAAAAAGAAGGAAAAAGAGGAGCAACACATTATCATTTATGAAGAATGATGATGTACTAGGCACTGTGCTAGGTGCTTTCTACAGATTATCTCTCGTGCTCCCGTCAACCCAGTCACTTGTCTCATTTTGCATTTACGGAAACGGTGACTCAGGAAAGTTAACATATATGTCAGAAGTCACAGAGCTGCTAAGTGGCAGAGTTGGAATGATTCTCCCCACATCCTGATTCAATCCCACTGGAGGATATTAGCGACTCTTACTACAGCAGCTGTCAAGAAGGTCACTCAGAGCTTCACAGAAGCCTCCCAACCCTTCACTCAAAAAAAGGCATCAACCGTCCACTCCCTAAGAAGTTAATATTAGAACTTAATTACTCTGGCTTAAAGCTTTGATAGGAATCATAACTCAAATGTTCAGAGAATAGGGAAAAGAGTGGGGACCTCTACTGAAGGCCTATTATACACCAGGTGCAGGACATATATTCTCATTTCTTTCCCATACTGCTCTAATCCAGGTGCATTTGAGCCTTTAACCACTGTAATACTCTGGTGATATAAATGAACATTATGAGACAGCCTCTGGTAAAAGAAGGTTGGAAAATATTAAGAACAACAATGAAAATTAACATTTTTACAATTCTTGCTAATAACTTTTATGAACCAGTTGGGGGAAAATAGCAAAGGTTTCAAAAATAAACTACCATAGGTCAAACACTAACTAAATTAAGGAGCTCTTTAAACCCTTTATTTTCTGTATTTCCTCTCAAATTCTGTCTATGAACATATATATAAACATTTATTTGTTGAATATGGAAAAAGCATAAAAAAATATAAATACCATACTCCTAACCCAGCAAACCGTACCCCAACTCCAAGAATGTTTAAAAAAGATTTCAGTCCTGTTCAAGCAATCTTTTGTGTGTGTCCCAACAAGTTAAGCTCTGTGTTAAAAGTTTTATAGAACATGTCTAAAACACATTGGAAATGTAGTTAGAATCTAAATAATATTCAGATATGAATATCTTATTTATATCTGAATAAGACAGTAAAACTTAGCCCAAGATTAAAAGAAGTTCAAAATAAGGAAGCCCTAGTTTCTAATGTTTGACTGCAATGTTTATAACATTTTTTTCCAAGTCTGGGCACCGTGGGTCATGACTGTAATTTCAGCACTTTGGGAGGCTGAGGAGGGTGGATTATGAGGTCAGGAGTTTGAGACCAACCTGATGAACGTGGTGAAACCTCGTCTCTACTGAAAATACAAAATCAGATGGCATGGTGGTGTGTTCCTGTAATCCCAGCTACTCAGGAGGCTGAGACAGAAGAATTGCTTGAACCCAGGAGGCAGAGGTTGCAGTGAGCTGAGTTCACACCACTGCCCTCCAGCCTGGGCAACAGAGCAAGACTCTGTCTCAAAATAAATAAATACATACATACGTAAATAATTTTTTTAGTGTAACTCAGAAATTCTTGTGATTTCAGTCATTTGATCCATACCACATCTCCTAAAAACCAGATTGTACCTCCTAAAAATAAGAATTATTGTCTGAAATTTAGGAAAAAAATTTAAAAATCAAAGGATGTACTTCAAGCCTCTAATATAATCAAGTTCCTTTATGAGCCACTTGATACCACAATTTGACCCTCATAACCACACTCATGTTAGTTACTGTTATCTGCATTACACAAATGAGAAAAGCAACATTAGGAAAAGAGCAACTTGCCTAGGATCCTAAGAAAGGGCCAGAGGCAACACACATACGAAAATAAGTTCATTGGAAATAGAGAGAGAGCCAAGATGGCCGACTACTAGCAGCTCAAGATTGTAGCTCCCGGAGAAAGCACACAGAACGAGAGGACGCCACATTTTCACAAGAATTTGTGTTGCTTACGGACTAGGATTCCCAGCAGAGGAGCCCCACGGGTCGCCAGCACGACTCTTGTGGCCGGCGTGGCGGTTTTGCCGGGCTTCGGGGCGGCGGTTCTCCGTGCAGAGTAAACGGGACTAGCTTCCCTTTTG
>PVKP010030330.1:0-28043 GCA_004027715.1 Plecturocebus donacophilus
TCTCTGTGCTTTCACTGGGAGCTACATTCCTGAGCTGCTGCTAATTGGCCATCTTGGATCTCTCCTCCTTTTTAGTATTTTTTAAGTAATTATCAGAATTTGGCAAACTGGTAGTTGTTAAGTACTGAAGCAAGTCTAGGAAATGTTTAAGATTAAAAAAATATATAGAAATAATGAAATGCAACCACAAAATATAGTATATCCAGATGGAAATGTAACCCTGAGGTAAATCGTGGAGGATTTTATCACCCTACAGAAAGTTGAGCTTTATGATCTTTATGGTCATGATATTCAGTGCAGGGATCTGAGGGAATGAAGTGGCTAAATCAATAATTTAAGAAATGATGAACTTATAGTTTACAAATTATCTTTTAAAGAAAAGAGACATGCAGGTTAAAAGCTATAGTAGGCATCCAAGCATGAAGCACATAGGCTCAACAAGACAGCAATGACAGCAAGAATAAAAAGGAGGGGAAAATATTAAGAGATGAGATGCCGATGATAAGTAACTGGATGTGGCAGCAGAACACAGTAAAAAAGCAAGAAAGAATAAAGATATTGTGGATGTTTCTACACTGATTAGCTAAGAGAATGGAATTTCCATAAAAAGAGGCAGAGTAAAATCAGAAAGAAGTTAAATGAAGATAGATCACTAAGATTACAACAGCAAACATAGAAAACAAATTTATCTTTAAGATATATCTGAAGAATCATTAAGATTAGTCTTTAATAAAGGCTTCATACTGCAACTAATGGTCTTAGGTGGAGTTTATAACTTTTATGGCTTATATTTTTTTCATTTATTGTTGTTATATTATTATTATTATTATTATTATTATTATTATTATTATTATTATTATTTTGGAGAGAGAGTCTTGCTCTGTCACCCAGGCTGGAGTGCAATGGCGTGATCTCGGCTCACTGCCACCTCCACTTCCCAGGTTCAAGTGATTCTCTTGCCTCAGCTTCCCGAGTAGCTGGAATTACAGGTGTGTGCCACCATGCCCAGCTAAGTTTTGTATTTTTAGTAGAAATAGGGCTTTGTCATGTTGGCCAGGCTAGTCTTGAACTTCTGAGCTCAGGTGATACACTGCATCAGCCTCCCAAAGTGCTAGGATTAACGGTGTGAGCCACCGCGCCCGGCCAGCTTATTTACCTGACAAATAATAATTGTACATATCTATATACAATTATATATATTTAAAAAATAAGGTACAATGTGATGCTTTTATCTTATATATAAATTACAGAAATACAAGATCAAGCTAATTGACATATCCATCACATCACCAACTTATTTTTTTGTGGTTAGAACATGAAAAATCTGTTATTTTAAATACTGTGAAATACACGTGCATTATTTTTATTTGTGATCACCATACAGTGCAATGGTTCACTAAAACGCATTTCTCCAGGCTAACTGAAACTTTGTACCTTTTGGTCAGTATCTCTCCTTTCCCTTTTTCTCCCCTGGCCTCAACTTTTGGCTTATTTTAAACTCATGAAGGGAACTGGAAGGTAATTTTGGGGATGGGAAGTGAACTATCCAAAGCAGTTCAGATTGGGTATTAGGAGCAGTGTACAAGTGTACATGGCCAGAATTTACCACAGACAGGAAGACAACGAGGACTAAAGGGAAAAGTGTGAGGATGTGGTGTAAAAAAATCGGATACTTTCCAAATGCCTACTTTATTCCATGAATTTTATCTGCTTATTTGAGTCCTCAGACCCAAAGGTAAGTAGCATTATGCTATTTTATCAGTGAAGAAATTGAAACTCAGAGAGGTTAAGGAACTAAGCTAAATTTTCCCAGCTATGCATCAGCAGAGTAGACTCAGATCCCAGGTTCATCTGACTTGGAAGGAGCTGTGCTTATTTAGTAAATATATGGGAGAATTCCAAAACATGTTACATAAATTGTCCAAGTTCAGTGAAACTCAGTTGAAGTGATTCAAAAACTTCAACTTGAAGACTTCAAAAACTCCAGGTACTATTGACATTGGATTTTGTTTTCCACTTTAAAATCCTATTCTAGTGAGCATCTTTAATTATCTTCATTTTGTGAAAACCTGTAATGACTAAATCCACATCTTATTTCTATCAAATTGCTTAAATCTCAGCAAACAGATACTTAAATTCTGGGTTCATCAGTGAACAGTGACTGGCAGGTATTTTATTGTCTTTTTATTTTTAATCCAGGCATAATTTGTAATGAATAAAGACATTAGAATCAATGAACCACAATGTTCAGCAGATTCATGATACTTGATATGTTTCCCCTCATTTTGTTTCTAGGTTTACTTTCCTAGTCAGGGAAATTAAATGAAGATGAAGACAAGAAAGAGGGGGGATCCTTTGCTATATCTGTGTCAATTTTTAAATAAAGACAATTAGCCTCAACAAAAGTTGACCACAAACATAGAACAGTAGTAAATTATAAAGATCAGCAATTTAGTTTTATGCACTCAAATAACTAAATGTGAAATGCTTGTGTATTAATTGACCTGTTCCACAATACAGTCCAGAATGTTCTCATGATTGACAGGGCAAAGTGTTCCAATGTGCAGGGCTAGGAACCAAAAAAGACTAGGATTTTTATTCTAACTCTGTGACTCCCTGGTCAAATGACCTTGGGGAAGTTATATATGTTCTCTGCGCTTCATTGCCTTTAATGTATATGCAATAAAAATCTCTACATCCTAGTGTTATTTGTGAAGATTAAATGAGATAATCTACATAAAACAGACAGCGATTACACTGCACGTCTTCTATAAGTGCTTGACTAATGTTAATTATTACTAGCAGTATAACTAATACTAGTAAAATTATTCACAATGCCGCTTAGTAATCCAGATATGGATATACTGCAATATAGTTATGATAGTAGATAAACTATGGGAAATCGAAACAATAACGTAAAGAGATATTTGTAGAGCCAAAAAATTAAATCGAGAAAACCATTCACAATATTTTCTATACATTAACTGGCAGCAAATTTTGAATCTTTACCTTTCAGGTAGTATTATGAGTTATAAAGTTAACTCCCTCATCCTGCAAATTTGGAACACTATTTGGACATAAACTATCCATCGCCAGATAAGATATCCATAAAATGTTAGAAAGAAATCTCCTTTTGCTTCTCCCAAAGTGAGTATATATGTAGCCTGAACCACACTAGACATCCTAAGCATCCTGATTCCTATTGACACTGGAAGTTGTTTCAAATATTTAGCCATAAAATCCTCTCACCTCTGACTAATTCCTTATCTCTGCCAATTGGGTTTGCAATAAGTCTGCCAACTGATTTCTAGAAAATTATTTATAAGCCAGTCTTCCAACTTTACTTTTTTAGTTTTTAAATTTGACTGATTAATTTGGGGACTTTGAGATTTCTATTAGCTGGCATTGAATTATAAAGAAAAAAAAAATCATCTTTTGAGGTAAATTCCTAACATCTGCCTTAGACCAAAAGAGCCATGGGAGAATTGCTGGAGAAAGACTCCGCTTTCATGCTACAGAGACGCGTTAATCAATTAAAGGTATCTTCAGTGCTACCACACCCCCAAATATATGTATTAAAATTTGATTTATATTCTAAAACGAATCCCTTTAACCCTAACTTACACATATATATATACTGATATTTTATATATGTAAAAATATCACTATATATCAGTATGCACATATAACTTTCAAGATTGATTTAACTAAATTACATAATTACTTCAGTAAGGTAGGAATCTGGAACATTGTCTCTTCTCTTATTTCTCATAGGTCTTTACTTAATCCTTCATTTGCATATTGGCTAACTGTCTCTCTAACATATGCTATTTCGATATTGACTAGATGATTGAATTAATTTTAAAAAGTATGTATCAAATTATCAACTACTGAGAAATAAAATGCTTTCAATTCCATAAATAAACATAAATAATATACGTCAACATATATAGGTATTTGAGTTCAATGTGTATATATTTTTAAAAAGATTTATGAGGCATGAAATCCTTTTGAATCCTACTGAGTCAGAGTCACTTCTGCCAGCTGGAATTAGCCATAAAGCAGAACTTGAAACCTTGCAGCCTAGACCTCTAGAGGGCACACCTGGAACCCCTACAGTACCACTTTCAATAGCACAGCAACGGGGAAACAGACGCTTAAACCATTTGTAACTATATTCAAATACCTTTTTGGGACATCTACAAAGTGCTAAGCACAAATAATAAGATTAAAAATCCACATGATCAAGGAAAGAAAATTACAATATGATATAATGTTCTGTAAAAAAGTAGAAGTTTATGAGGAATACACACAAGGTGCCTTGAAAGAACAAGGAAGGCTTTCCAGAGGAGATGATAACAAAGCAAAATATAAATTAGTCACATATGGAATTTTGGGAAAGTGTTCCAAACAGTGAAAGCAGCAAATACATAAGCTTCAGGTAAAAGACATTGTAAGAACACTATATCAGTTCAGAAAAGCCCTTTGTACGAAAGCAACACCTTACAGATTTAAATGGTAAAAAAGTATTAAAATAGATAAAGCATGAAAGAAATTTTTGCCAGTTATTCAGCCAATTTTTATTTTCTATATTTCTATTTTCTAAATATGTTAAAGAAAATTCTAAGCTGGGCTCAGTGGCTCATGCCTATAATCCCAGCACTTTGGGAGGCCAAGGCAGGAGGACTGCTTGAACCCAGGAATTTGAGACCAGCCAGGGCAACATAGTGAGACATCAATTCTACTTAACAACAACAACAACAACAAAAACCCTAAAAATTACACATTAGGACTGCAGAGAAGTACTTATATAAAACTATGACCTACCTCTGAAAAGAAAAAAAAAAAAAAAGAAAAAAAAAACAATTTAATTTAAACCTGTACAAGCATACAAACAGATTCAAGTTCCGGAATACATAATCAAACATGTTCACCTAACCAATGCATTAAGAGAATATTATCTGAATGTGCTGTGGCATAATAGTGTTTGGAGGTATTTAGAAGACTGTAAATCCTAGAATCTAATTATTCTTTATTTGAGGAAAAATAACTTGAACATTTTGAAAATAAATATATTTCAATATATAAACTTTCAGTATATAAAAATATATAAAACAAATTTACCTACCTCATTCAGTTATATATGTAAAGGTTTTTACAAAGAGCTTTTAATAAAGATTCTAAATTAATCTTAAATTAAGGTCAACTCAACATTCTTAACATTAAAATAATGTTCAAGCACATAATTATTTTTATAGTTATAATCTCCAGTGACAGCATTGAAAACATTCCAAATAACATGATTCCTATTACAATATACCTAGGGAAAATAACCCAAACCAAAAAATTATTAGGGAGATTAGTTATTGTCATACATTATTTTGAAAAGGACATCAAGTTTAGCCTGTATTTTTAATTCTAAAACACAAAACTCAGGCAAACAAACTCATTAACAGAGCTTTGACCCCTTGGCTAATGATTAGTGGCTCAGAACATCAGTGTATCAGGTTTCAGATCATGATCAGTATACCCAATTTCTCTGGATTATTTGGCAAAGGAGACATTATCACTTTCGTGTGATAATACTTTTCCAGGGTTACATATCCTGCCAGTTTAAAAAAGAAAAAAAAATTCATTGCCAATGTATTTATTAAAATAACATTGCATTTCATTGATTTAAGATGCACATCACTTTACATTTTAACTTCACTGAGATGGGGATGCATAATGAAATTAATGATAAGAAAGTTGTGCTAGAGTTCAATTAGCAGAATTTTTCTTTATCTCCTAAAATAATAATTCAACTTCAAATGAATGGCTTCAGATTTGCTGAAATATGGTTATACTACTACAACTGCTAATAGTAAAAATGCTAATGAAAATAAGTAGTAACCAACATTTATTGATTGCTGTCAATGTTCCAAATCTTATTTGGATATAGTATTTGTATTAAATAATTTAATCCTCAAAACCTTCAATGAACAGAGAAGTTATAAAAGTGGGGTGGTACTGATAATAACTCTGTTTGATTACATGAGCTAGAATTCAGATGCTTTTTTCTGTTTGCAAAAGAAAAAAATCTTTTAAAATTAAATTAGGAGGATATTTGTACTATATAGTATTGTCTTAAAATTATCAAAAAAATCAAAGGACTATTAACCTATATTCTTTAATTTTTACTCTATTGTGATACCATAAAATGACAATATATTGCCAATTATTATGGTAAATCACCTCCTTAACATTTACATCTGAATATATCAAATACTCAAAAATCAATATTTTTATTCTGTTTTTAATCAATAAAGAGAATAGTCAGCTACTTTAAAAAAATATTTACTCCTAGTCATTCTATAATCCTTTGCATTTAAAAATATTTTCCTATCTGCTAATGTTTTATTGAACATAAAGTAAATGCTTGTCAAAATCAATAGTCTCCAAATTCACAACTTACATTTAATCCTTAAGCACTACACAATTCTAAACAAATAGATTTTATACTTACATCTATGATATTCTAAAGTTACCTAAGAAGGATATTAATGAGACACAAATAATTACTAAGCATAGTCCACTAATCAATTTCATAGTTATCTGATAGCAAATTTCCAAGTTAAAAAAAAAAAAACATGATTTTAAAAAGTCAAAGGTCTTCCTTAATCAAGAAAATTGGTGCAATTCTTTAACACCAAATATTTCACCATATGCTCATAACCAGCACTATTGGCAAAGGGCCTTACACATATTGGATGGTCAGGAAATATCTGATGAATGAATGAACAGATGCATGAATAAGTGAATAACAAACATAAGCATATTTATCTATTTTATTTCTAAAAATGTCTCAAGTTAACATTTTTTTCACTTGGAAGATATTTTCAATTAGTTACTGAGCTGCATTTTTACAACTATGCAAATGATAACACTAACTTTAATTGTATTCATTTATCTTCAATCAGCATTATTTTATTCTACCAGTCTACAGGGGGTTTTATACATTACAAAATGCAAATTGTGATACATCGTGAGTTTAGAAGAATGTCATTTGCTTTTTGGATTCCCCTACCACACAGTCAAGATTTATTTATTTAAGTAATCACTCATTGGCCAAATGTGTTCTGATTTGTTTCTGATAGAAATAAAGGTCAAAAGACAGAATTCTTCCTTATCAAATTACCATTATGTTGGACAACAAGGACATGAAGATGAATTAAATGTGTTTCCCATCCTTGAGGAACTCATAGTAGGTTTAATGCATATTTGTTGAAGAGATGAATGAATAAATACAGAAATTTAGAAAGCACTGCACATTCAGTCATTGTATTTAGCAATATAGAGAATGAAAAGACAGTGACTATACTCATTTTAACAGTTCACAACACTATATTCATAAAACCACACATCTTAAAATTACTGACAGGCTCATAGAATATGCTGGCTACATTGGATTTATTTCATAGGAGCATATTTAATCTCATCTACAAAATTAGAATGTTCACAGGGGTAAACATTACTTCAAAGTCGTCAAGAGTATGGACAAATAGAATCTTTTCCTAAGAGAAACTTAGGAAGCTAACAGTATTCAGAGAACTATATTTGTTCCTAAAATAAGTCTATTCATTCAGTCACAGCCACATAAATTGGCAGCCGCTCTGACTTAGAGAACAAGATTCATATACTTGACATGACATTTATCTCAGCCCCTGTGGACAAAGCTCACATGAATAAGACTATACCGACCATGTACCTTTTGAATGATTTAGAGTATCTATGAAATGAAAAGCTTAAAACAAGAAATGTTTTTCTAAACAGAAATTTTAGTTATATGTTTATCAAAATAAAAACAATTACAACTTTCTTACTATAACTTCCGTAGTGTGTTGAATTGGTATCCCCTAGCCCCTGAAAAACATATTTCTACCTGGAACCTGTGAATGTGACCTTCTTTAGAAAACGGATCTTTGTAGATGTAATTGAGTTAAGGATGTTAAAATGAGATCATCCCAGATTATTCAGGCAGGCCCTAAATCCAAAACAAGTGTCCTTATGAGAGAAAAGCAGAGGAGAATTGAATATTCAGAGAAGAACACCATGTGAAGATAGAGAAAGAGACTGGAGTTAATGTAGCTACAAGTCAAGGAACATGTGGGGCTACTAGATGTTGGAAGGGATAAGAATGTATTCTCCCCTTGAGCCTTTAGAAGAAGGTACACTTTGATTTTGGCCTTATGACCACTAGTACTGTGAGAAAATAAATTCCTATTTTTTTAAGACATCAAGTTTGTGGTATGTTTTTTTCAGCAGCCTCAGGAAGCTAATATAGCTACCAAATCCAAACCATTTTCAAAACAGTCTATTTTAAGTAGTATAAGGAAGTTGAAAGTTCAGAGTGAGAGTGTTACTTAAATGAGATTGCTGGGTTTTTAGGATTAGAATTACACTTGAAGATGTAGCAATGAATTGAGCTAATCATTCTTCCCAATCTTTCATCATATAAATAAAAAACAATGGCTGAAATTTGGTTTCCTGAGTTAGTTTTTCGCCTCCATCTCTTTCACATCCTGTTGCTCCTAAATGTCTTTGAAACTTGTATCCTCTCATCCATCCCTACTCCTACTATTCTTTAGATATATAACATCTCTTGTGTAAAGAAATATTCTCCTTCATTGGGCCATATCTGTATTAAAATTCACCTATCCCTCCTAAGCCAGTATTCTTCCTATTGTTTCCATAAACTTCCTTTTTAAAATCCTCAATCAATTCTTCTTGTTAACAGGACAAATTTTACCAGCTTTGGAATGCTCTTCAAGATTCAGCCTCAACATGATTCTCTAGCCTCGTTTTTTGACCATGGATTGCTCAAGATAGTGTGAATTGCCTACTTGTTGGCTCACAGAGCATCCTGAGACTTCTGTTACAGGATTTATCACAGTGCTATATAACCCTCTTCCTCTTCCACTAGACCATGACTCCCTTGAAGACATGGATAAGGTATTATTTACCTTTTAACACAAAAACTAGAACTGCAGTACAACTATCAAATCTAAGTTTCCATTGGTCCAAACATAATCAGCAAGTGTGTATATTTGCAGGAAAACAGAGTATTATAATTATTATTTTAACTTTTCAGAAGAAGATTATACACTTTTCTTTTTTTGAGACAGGGTATCGCTTTGTTGCCAGGCACCAGGCTGGAGTGTAGTGGCACGATCTCTGCTCACTGCAACCAGTGCCTCCAAAGTTCAAGCAATTCTCCTGCCTCAGCCTCCCGAGTAGCGGGACTACAGGCACGTGCCACCACACCCAGCTAATGTTTGTATTTTAGTAGAGACAGAGTTTCACTATGTTGGCTAGGGTGGTCTTGATCTCTTGACCTAGTGATCCGCCCGCCTCGGCCTCCCAAAGTGCTGGGTTTACAGGTGTGAGCCACTGCACCTGGCCTATTATGTACCTTTGGGGAGGTACAAAGAAGGCAGGATGATTAGTCCAGCTCCAGAAATATAGACTTGAAAGATAGCTTGATGATAAGGTAGAAGAATTTATCTTCAGACACTGTTTTAGGGCCTGGGTAAATATACTGAGTTGGATAGCATTCCCCCAAAATTCATGCCCACAGGAAATTATTAATGTAATGAACGTAATCTAATTTGGAAATAGGGCCTTTGTAAATGTAATCAAATTAAGATAAGGTTACAGTGGGTTAGAGTAAGTCCTAAATCCAATATTACTGATCCTCTTAAAAAAAAACAGGAAAATTTGGACACAGGGATATAGCCCACTGAAGAGTAGATAGACTGGAGTGATTCATCCACAAACTAAGGAATGCCAAAATTGGTGGCAACTAAGAGACTCTAGAAGAGGCAACGTTTCTTCCTTAAAACATCTTTTGTTTTTCTAAGCAATCTTCCCACCTCAGCCTCCTGAATATCTGGGATTACAGGCATGCACCATCATGCCCAGAGCTTCCCTAGAGCCTCTGAAGGAAACATAGCCCCGCCAATACCTTGATTTCAGACTTCTAGCCTTCAGAACCCTGAGAGAATCAACTTCTATTGTTTTAAGTCACCCGGTTTGTCATACAACATTGCTGCAGCCCTAAGAAGCTAACACAGTAACTAAACATAATATTGAATGTGAGGAACAGTATTTTCTTCATTTCTATGTAGAACATTACTTGGGTTTAGTGCCCATGGACTCGAGAATTTATAACTTTGGAAACACTGGAGAAAAACCTCTCTTGAACCAAACTGAGCATTGTCACTGTAGATGCTGGCCTAAATAGCAGTTGTGAGAAGCCATTCTCAAGTGCCTTCAAGAACAGCCAGCATTAACAAAAGAAGGCCAAAGTGGAAGATTATAGAATGTTCATATACTCAGCCTATGTGACATTCTCCAGGGTGTCCACAGAACAAGCAGGTGAGATTTTTGAGGGGTGCTGTACATCCTAATGAAGCAGATTTGGGTAAGAAGCAAGAGTTCACCACCATCAATAGCACTAGTTTAGTATTCTTAGCCTAGTAAAAGTCAAACATAATATGTTGCTGGCATTCGATAAACTTTTGTTAAATGAGCCAACAAATTTCATTCATATGATGAAAGGAATAATTCCCAATGCAAAAGAAAAAATATATTTTTAAAGGAAAACCCTCATTTTATTATATGAATGCTATTAATTTATAATAACAACTATTTTATGAGAATCTACTAGAGGCCATATGCGGTGGGATAGTGGGAAATTATGAAATACAGAAAGTAAGCAAATTATTTTGCCAGAGAGTTCTATGTCCAATAGGTGAGACAGATATAAAAGCAAATAATGTTAATCAAATTTCTTAAGCAATATATATTAAGTGCCTTGGAAAGAGAGGAGACAGTTTAACTCTGTTGAGAGATTTCTCAGAGGTGATATGTAAACTGCTTCCTGAAAATTAAGTATCTAGAAGGTTTCTGTGAGAAGTGCATTACAAAGTTTATCAAGGCCTAGAAATACGACAAATCATGACAAAATGAGGGCTGTTACATTTTTTTTTGGCGTTACTAATGTTTAGAACTTTGAAAGGGAGTAGCATAATGTGAAAGTTCTTTGAATTTCTGCTTTAAGTTATCTCAGTGGAAGTATGTGTTAGGTGCTGGATTAGAGGTCAAGGAAATTTAAAAGACTGTTTTATTATACCAAGGCAAATCTATTTTGAGAACTAAGGTGGTCAGGTGCAGTGACTAACACCTGTAATCCCAGAACTTTGGGAGGCCGAGTCGGGTGGATCACCTGAAGTCAGGAGCTCGAGACCAGCCTAACCAAGATCGTGAAATCCTGTCTCCACTAAAAATACAAAAATTAGCTGTGTGTGGTGGCATGTGCCTGTAATCCCAGCTACTCTGGAGGCTGTGGCAGGAGAATCACTTGAACTCGGAAGGTGAAGGTTGTGGTGAGCCAAGATCACACCATTGCGCTCCAGTCTGAACAACAACAGTGAAACTCCATCCCCCACCAAAAAAAAGAATTGAGGTAAGATTATTTATTACTTAGTTTGAATTAAAATTATTCAGCATTTCAAAATTTTAATTTAACAAGTAATTACATGTATGAATGGGTCTGTACTCTTTTCTCATCTAATGTTCCTTCTAAATCCTAAGTGAAAACACTAAATGGGCTTAGTTTAATATGCATGTGAGAATTAATGTGGTATGTATGTGATGCAGAAGAGTTGAATTCCCTAACCAAAGTCAATAGAAAAATCAATAAAAGTTCAAATTCCTTAACAAAAGTGAATATAAAAATCAAAAAAATCATGTTTAATTCTCTCAAAATAGTATGAGCTTCATGGAAAACACAGGTCAGCAGTTGTGTACCTCAAAAGACTGAGAACAAGTGGTATCAATGGGAATAAGATGCCTTGGCCAAAGGCCTAAGCTCTAGGAATCAAGATGAAGCAACTGGCTCTGGTGTTAGCAATAAAGAAGTCTAATCCTGACGGTAAGAATCACTAAGGTCCTGACATATGTCCCCACAAAGACATGAATTCGTTTTTAAGTAGTGTTGGCCAACGAAAAAATAATTTTTAAGAAGGAAGTACGTATTTTAAAACTGAAGGAGTCAGGGAGGCTTCTTGAAGGAAGAATTATTTCATCTAGGTCTTCAATAGGCTAATTTTCCCCAATTTACAGATAGAAATCCAAAAAACAAGGAAGTTATTAACAGTGGGTCATCAGCTATGCAATTTAGTCTTGAGACATGATTCTTACTATAAACAGACTCCTAAATTCACTAGTGAGAATTCACTAGAACAAAAAAAAAATCTAATTCTAGTTCTTAGTTAAGGACGATATTGGAATAAAGATATCATAGTTCTAACTCTGAAGCTTTTTCTTCATCAAATCAAGATAAATGTGGATATTTATTATTTTTAACAATTACCCCTATATATTACATTTATTAGAATAAAAAAGTGATTTTTGCTTTTATGAGAGATTAAACATAAATGGTGATGGAAGGCAAGGAAATCTTTTAAAATACAAATGCATTTAATATTGGCAAAGGATATTTAGAAACTGAATAAGTAAACTTGCTTTTATATAAAACATTATTTTTTGAAGTTTTCACCCTCATAAAAGCTCCTGTTGTAAAAGTAGTTTTTATCATCTCCAACAAACAAACTATAATGCCAAGGAAATGGTTAAAACCACCAAAATCGTTCATTACAGGAAATACTGAATATGCACTCAGCCACTCCTGCTACACTGATTTTAAGGAGCTTGAATTTTCCTGGGACATATCTTAAAAATACGATAGTGGCACCCACTAGTGCTGCTCAACTTTTAAGTACAACTCCATTGCAAACTCTACTCTTACATGCTTAGAATGCAGTTCAAAACAATTTGCTTTAAAATTATTCACATAAATGTCCAACTCTAATTATGTGTCCAATTCTCCACATAAATAAGCAATTATTACTATTTACTTTCTTTTGTTAAGATTATGGAATATGTATTAACTGATATATAAGTGCAATCATTTTCCAGTCAGTTTGAAGGCTTGTAAAAAGCAGGATATCAGGTTTTATAAGATCAATATGATCTTCAATATTTCTCTATAATTAAAATACACAATTGTTCATGTTTATAGCCCAGAAATGGGCTATGTGAAAATGACTTAAAATGAAACTGGATGCTCTCTCTCTCTTTCTCTTCCTCTTTCTTTCTCTCTTTCATTCTTTTTTTATTCTTTTTTTTTTTGCTGTTTCTTTCTTTCTCCTTTTCTCTTTTTCTAAAATCTCTTCCTATTTCTTTCTCTTTCATTCTTTTTTCTTTCTTTTGCTGTTTCTTTCTTTCTCCTTTTCTCTCTTTCTAAAAAAAAAAAAAAAAAAATGAAACTGGATGATTAAATTTGTATTACTCAAGATTTAACCTGGGGATCTGTAGATAGATGCTAAAAAAAAAAATAGCATGGATACTTGATGCTGTCATAAATGGAGCGGTCAATGACAAACATTTAAATAGATGTTATCTTTAGAGTATTCTTGATTGATCAAATCTTGGCATTTATTTTTAATTTATTTTTATAGATTTAAGGGGTATGAGTTCCATTTTGTTACATGGATAAACTGCACAGTGGTGAAGTGTGGGATTTTAGTGAAGCCATCACCTTGCAAGTAGTGTACCTTGTATCCATTAAACAATTTACCATCCCTTACCCCTCTCCCAACCTTCCACCCTTCAGAGTCTCCAATGTATATTATTCTACTCTCTATGTTCATGTATATACATCCTTTAGCTCCCACTTACAAGCGAGAATGTAGACATTGGTTTAAAAAGTATTTGTCACTTTGAATTAGACGTTTTTCTCTACCCTTATATCCTGGCTCTCCCACAACAAAGAACCTAAAGAGTATGAATATTATGGCATGTACAGTTCAGAACTATTCAAAGGTAAGAGTAATTACTGAGGAAATATAACATTTAGTCCTAGGCATCCTATCTTTATTTTTTTAATTATTTTTCTTATTAAAATTAACTCATGATTATTGTAAGAATTATGAAAAAGACAGACATTAATTTTCTGAATAAGTATTGAAAATCAGTAATTTATTTATTTCCAATCAACCAGAGACTATATTGACACTTTCTTTTAAAATATCTTTGCACATTATATTTCCTTACTGAATATTCCTTCCCTCTCTTTTTCATCAGATTAATTTAACACTGATTCAATTCTCATTCTAGATTATACCCGAAACCTTTTTATCTATTAGAGTTAACTTTTCTTGCAGTCTCCTTATTTGACATGCTTCTGTTATGCATTACTTAAAAAAATATTTAATCATATAGTCTGTATTAGTTACATTAGTACATTAGTCTCCTTAAATACTTTTTACATGCTTCTGTTATGCATTACTAAAAAAATATTTAATCACATAATCTGTATTAGTTACATTAGTAATATTTAACATAAAATTGTTATGATTTACTAGATACCTATGTGCTATGCATTACACAAACCTTATATATAAAAAATTTATAAATAAATGTGTACATATTTTATGTATATAATTTCACTTAATCAGATCAAGGAACGATCGCAGTAGTTAAGTAAATTACCTAAAATCACACAGCTTATAAGCATTTATTTCTGTATTTTTCATCCTCATCAAACTGTGAACTCTTAGAAGTAAGAGATAGTGTCTTAATCTTCTTTTTAATCTCTGGTAGGCTCTCAACAGACTCTCTTAAATAATACATAGTCTATAAGTGAAATATGAGAACCTATAAAGTTTAAAAATAAACTTACCTGAGAGTATTTCTTGATGCTTTTTGGATTTTAAATATATGACTTTTTTTCAATTCTCTACATACATAAGCAATTATTACTCTTTACTTTCTTTCGTTAAGATTATGGAACATGTATTAACTGATAGATAAGTACAATCATTTTTCAGTCAGTTTGAAGGCTTGTAAAAAGCAGGATATCAGGTTTTATAAGATTCATATGACCTTCAATATTTCTCTATAATTAAAATGCACAATTATTCATGTTTACAGCACCAGATAAATGTGAATAATTTTTTTTTTTTTTTTTTTTTTTTGTGGAGTTTCACACTTGTTGCCCAGGCTGGAGTGCAATGGCGCGATCTCGGCTCACTGCAACCTCCGCCCCCCGGGTTCAAGAGATTCTCCTGCCTCAGCTTCCGGAGTAGCTGGGATTACAGGTATATGCCAACCACATCTGACTAATTTTGTATTTTTAGTAGAGACGAGGTTTCTCCATGTTAATCAGGCTGGTCTCCAACTTCCAACCTAAGGTGACCTGGCCCCCTCGGCCTCCCAAAGTGCTGGGATTACAGGCGTGAGCCACCGTGTTCAGCAACTTCCTTTTTGCCTACTCAAAAATAATGACTACCAGTTTTACCTAGCAATTAATATGGTTATTGTACAGTTTGAGCTGAGCGTTTAACATATATTCATTAATTTAATTAAAAGGAAGTTCACGATAGTTAGTATTATTTTTGCCATTTTACTAATAAAAAAAACGCCCAGAAAAGGCAAGCAATTTGCCCAAGTATACACAGGATCACATCTAGCTCTAGAGTTTATGTTCCTGTCACCATTCTCTGCTGCTTCACTCACTTCTCATATTGCTTTCTTTGAACATGGAGACATAGTGTCTTTCCTCACTAAATAAATCCCATTACCCTTCAAACATTCTGTTTTAAAATACATAGTCAACACTGAACAACTGACCGTAATTCTTAAACATGTAGCTAGCATTTAATAAAATCTTGGCCATGTAGCTGGCATTTAATAAAATCATGGCTGAATGTTGAGTAAAGAAATATATATATATAATACTGTTTACTTGTGCACCCTGTATTGACATCTAGCTTGTACCTTATAACCTGTTTTCTTAATCATTTTTCTTCCTCTTCCAATTCACTGTCAAGAGAGAACTTTTTTCTAAAATACAAATCCGATTTTTTGTCTTCAGAGCCCTCAATAATTGGTCATTGCCCTTGGGATACAGTTTGAACCCACATCAGGGCTTTCAAGGCAAACAAGAAAAGTCTTAGACAATTAGGTGAAGGACCAACTGTCAGACAAATCTTCCACTCAGAATTTTGTGCCTCTCAATTCTCAGAATTCTCCACTCAGAATTCTGTTTCTCTCAATTGCCCTTAGCTCCACTCCTCTCCTGGCATATTCCTTCTCAAGAATCCCTCTGTCAATCATTTAGCAAGTTATTTAGCAACATTTTTCAGACTGCTTTGTAATTATTTGTTTCTCTTTCCACCCCCTACCTCTGCCTCCCAAGTAATGAGGAGATCCCTAAATATCACTTATTCCATCAACTCACTTGGGGGTAGTGACTACAACCACTAATAGTAAGCTCTCTTCAGCTCTCTCCATTCCCGTATCTAATATATTCAAAAGGAGGATGATCCCACTCCCCTTAAAATGACCTCCCATGTGCCAGTAATTGAGGCCCTTTGACCTTGAGCAGTTTTGGAATGCAAAGTCACAGGGTTGTGAGATACTCCATTTGCATTCCACACTCTAATGAGAGCACGATTCATTTTTACATAGTTGACTGCATCATACGTTTTATACCAAAATAGAGCATTCCCTAAATAAAGAGAAATATCTATAATTAGATTTTTAAAGCCTAGGACTTCTGAGCAGAAAAATAAAAAAAGTGTAACTCTCAGATTTATCGGCTGCCAGGAATAATGTATTAGACAAAACACAATGTAAACTTCCATCATTGTTAAACAGTTCTTTCTTTTCGACAATAGCTAGATAATTTTTTTTTACTTTATTTTTTTCAATTTGCATGCCCCCTACTTGGTTTTCATCAAGTTCACATCAGGGGAATCCTGCGATAATCAGATAGAAACAGGTTCAGCATAGGAAAACCTCAATGAGCAGTGGGAAGCAGATCCGAATTCCTAATAACCAATGAAAAGCAGACTGAAATCCAGGTAAATCGACTATGAGAAAAGATGAATTACAAGGAAAGAAACAGAAAACAATTAGAGATAATCACTGTTAATTATGGAGAAATAAGTTCACCTTAAAAACTGTCTTAGATTCCATTATTCTTTAACATAGTCATATATAGTGGCTTTTATTTTAAATTTATAAAAAATAATCTACTGCCATATCATGCAAGTTAAAAAAATATCTAGTATGAAATATTAACATGTTTTAATTTTTGTTCTCCAAACTGAATTTATTCATTTTTAAGTACAATAGGTTTCTACTTGATTTCAAGATTGTGGGGGAAAGGGGTGGACAAGACTGTATTTAATATGTATGATGAAATTCTACAAAAATAGGGCCTGTGATTTATATTTTCAGTTAATAAGGTCTTTACACCATGGTGTTACTCACATATTAATTACAAAAACAGTGCATATTTTTCATGGAAAAGTAGTTTTATTATATTACATTCCAGGAAATTCTTCTCAATCTTTTCATACTTGAGATTCTTTTCAACCTTTTCACGCTGATGGCCAAAAGATGGGTATTGGGTTATACTGGAATAGTGTTGTGTGTGGCTCAAAGCCACTTGGACAAAATGAGTAGTTTCAAGGTTTATAAATAACATTTATTTACCTTTGTTAGATGTCTATATCACTTAGTTTTTAAGAATAATAACAATATCTTTTCCTAAGAAATTATTTAAAGATAACGTACACTCCAGGAAGTTACATTCTATTGCCTTCATAGTATTCTATTTTGAAAATACAAATGCAGCAAAATCCACACCTGTTATGTTTTTTATCATATTGAAAGACTGTTGTTATACTTGTGTCTGCTTTTTTTCTCAAAGTGAATCACATTTCAAACATACAGTGTATTTAATTGCTTTAAAGATTTTAGTGACATTTTAAAAACAATTTGTAATGAATATAATCATTTGGTGTTTTCCATGCATCTGGTGCTCTATAATAATAAAAATGACAACTATCTTTTATTAAGTGACAACTATGAGGCAGTATTTCATATCTGTTTTTTTATGAGTCCTCAAATCATGCTAAAAGGTATATATTACACCCATTTTATAAATGAGAAAATGAAGCATTGAGGAGTTAATTATCTTATTCAGAGATACTATACAAGGTAAGATAAATTTAGATTCAGTTGTGAATTCAAAGGCCATGCTCTCTCATGCATAATGTTGTTGCATATAAAAATTAATATTTATTCCATGTCTACTTTTCCTTGAGCATTTTTAGGGAGATATTCATGAAGTTTTCCTCATCAGCCAAGACTCATAATACCTGGAAGTGACTATTATATGTTAAATAATAATTTCCAAGTAAGCCATGTGATGGTACCTCCACTCTGGTCCACAGTGAATATATCTCAAAATAACTTGCCCAAATAGATTGTTTTCCTCTAGAATTTTAGTGATAACTATTACTACTCATCTCGAAATAAGCATGCCACATTGGAAATTTTCTATCTTGATTTCTAACAGAATCTGATGAAGATAATGTTTTAATGTAGAAAAAGAAGCTATTGGCATTATCCTTGATGATTCGTCAAAGAAGACAACCATATGGGAGATTAACATTATATTTAGCTTAAATTCAGAGTCTTTAATGGAAAATATAATTTAGGGCTAAAGAAAAATGGCTAAACTACAATAAATTGTTGCTGGCTCTGGGAACAGTTTTAGGTAAAGTATTCACCACCATCCCAGGAACAACAGCAAATCCTACCAGATGTTTTATTAAAAGTATAAGTATACTGGAAAAGGAATACAGTGACTAGGGACCTATAGAGTCATCCAACAAGCCACAGCAGATCTGAGATATCACATCTTCAATAATTCTTTCACCTTTAGGTTTAACCTGAGATAAAGAATACAAGGATCTCAGCAGCTCTCCTGTTCCTATTTTGGATATCCCAGAGTGCTCCATTTCCCAGTATTCCTTGGGGATATGACATGTTAATGATATCAAAACATTGAGTCACTTACCAGATCCAGGATTCTAGAGTGGGAAAACATTCTAGAATTGTTTCCTTGATGTATTTGGAAATAAACCAGCATAGAAGATGAAGACCTTAAATTATCATCTTTAAGGAACTATACTTTAATGCCTAGTTCATTGTTTCTTAATTTTTGTTTCACAGATCCTTTGAAAAGCTATTGAAAGTTATACATACTTATATACTAGGTATAGAGAAATGTATTTACCCAGTGTAACTTGCGGATAATTTTAGAGGGTTCATAGGTGACATCAGACACCATTAAAGACCCCAGTTCAAGACCTTCTGGGTCTGTATTTGTCAGTTCTTTTCAAAGTCTCTTTCAATGAATGTATCGTTTCCCCTTGATTTTCAGTTATTTCACAGCATTCTCGGTCAGAACTTTAAGGGTACTTAAAGGAGACAGGGAGCACACTTAAATTGGGTAATTTGGGGATAGTTTAATAAAATACTTATTTACAAAAGCATGCACAAAGTTTAGTAAAAGCAACAAGAAATAGTTCAAGACCCAGTAACTGGGGAATTGTTACATAAAAAATGAGGGAGAACAGTGGTTATGGGAGCCTATAACTACTGTCATCCTCTCTCTGGTGGGCACATTCATTGGCATACATCAAAAGGAAGCCAGAGTACAAGAAGCCAAGTTGATGCAGTCCATAGAGGTCATCCTCCCAAAGCACAGAGCAGTAAAGAGAAGGGTAGAGTAAGTACCGAGAGGGACAGTGGAGAATATCAAAGAAATTAGCAAAGCACTTTTCTTTACAAAACTAATGCAATTTCTTTCAGGAAGGTCTTAGAAAATATCTAGCCCTTTGATAGTATGTATGACGCCGCCCTATAACACAGCCATCTTTAAACAGCAATAGACATTTCTAAATCCTTCTGAAAAATAAATTTTAATTTTCCATATGTGTTTATTCATAATCTGCCTTTAAAAAAATTTAAGGTTATCTACAAAAATGCAAACATAAAATATTTAGCATGATAACATAAAATGATAAAAAGAAAAAACAAGTCAAAGGGAAATAACAATAGAAAATTAGTCCAGGTGCGGTGGCTCATGCCTGTAATCCTAGCACTTTGGGAGGTCGAATTAGGCAGATTGCCTGAGCTCAGGAGTTTGAGACCAGCCTGGACAACATGGTGAAACCCTGTCTCTACTAAAATACAAAAAGTCAGCCAGGTGTGGTGGTGGGTGCCTGTAATCCCAGCTACACAGGAGGCTGAGGCAAGAGAACTGCTTGAACCCAGGAAGTGGAGGTTGCATTGTGCCGAGATTGTGCCACTGCACAGCAGCCTGGACAACAAAGTGAAACTCTGTCTTAAAAAAAAATAAGAATAGAAAAATAAGATGGAATCAAGGATAAATCTCTTATTCTGAAGTCCAAAATAAGCTAGAGATAGGGGTCTAAATTTAATGTTAAGTATACTTGCAGTCAATAAAAATGTAACTAATTTACTTACATAATTTAAAAGCTAAATTTTAAAAATATAAGAAACAGCATTCTTGCTTAGGAAAGTATAATTTCTAGAAACAGTAAAATGATTCTTACATAGATACTCATAGAGAAAATTCTGCTATCTAATGAATAAATAATATCTTCCACAGCATCCTTAATGCATACATATGTCTACAGAGAATATGATGCATACTATGCTTGAGATATAAGATACGTTATTTTATTAAAGCAAAGAATTTCTGATTTTACTAGGAGTAAGATTTCCTCAAAGATCAGAAGATTGAACTACTCAACAATCCTACACTTCATCTTTTCCCTCTAAAAAGATTAGACTTAATATGCTAGAACAATATTAAACTTATATAATAGAGGTTCAAAAAATTAGTTGAATGAGTGATTTTTGGGGATTATCAGCCTTCTCACTTGTTCTACTGGATATATCCAGAATTACTGAATCCTAGGTCACTTTACAATGAAAATACATCTCTGTTAAAGCTTTTTAATGTTTTCCTAAGGTTTTTTTGATATATATTATATTTTTAAGCTAGGTTAACATATATATATATATATATATATATATAGGTATATACATTTACTCTTCTCTTTACTTATATTTATGTAAATTAAGCTCAGAATACTTTATCAAAGTGTTACCTACAGCTGTATCCCCAAGCTCCTCAAAGTTTTTAGAGTTTTTATAGCTTTACACAACTAAGAATAAAAAACATATTCTTCTTAAGTGCTAACAATTAATCTCTTCTCACAATTCCCAACCTACTATCTCTAGTAGTTACTTTACTGATCTTTGTCTTCCATTTGTTAATAATTCAGATTCATTCAACATGCAATTGGTGTCACAGAAACAAAGTCCTCTTTCAAGTTTCTATTTTGGTTCCTTATGTAATTTTCAGGAATCATTCTATATCACTCATTACTAAACAAATTTTTGTTATCATTCATATTTTTTACTGCTACCAGTTTTTCAGATAATCAAAATCATATATCTACATCAAAAGGTAAGAAGAGGTAATTATAAAGTATTTATGGATTACACAGAATATACAGGTCTACATACTTTAGATTAATCTAGTTTTAGAATAGAAAAAATATGCTCACTATGATTATATAGCATTTTCTTAAATGTTTTAGTAAGATAATGAATATTCTATTCCTGATAGATGTTTACTTTTCTCTTCTTACCTTTTTGATTTAGACATATGATTTTGATCTAGAAATACAATGATAAAAATAATTAGATCTTTGGAATTCCTACTGAACAAGTATAATAATTATTGTGTAATGCCTTTGTCTTAATGCATGATTCCAATGGCATTCAAAATGGACACTTCAAAAACTATAATCTTGTATAGTTTGAAGTCAGCTGGCATGATGCCAAAACAGCATGGTACTGGTACAAAAACGGGCACGTAGACCAATGGAATAGAATACAGAACTCACAAATAAACCACACATCTAAAACAAGCTGGCCTTTGACAAACCTGACAAAGACAAGCAAGGGGAAAAGGATTCGCTACTTAACAAATGATGGGAGAACTGGCTAGCCACATCCAAAAACTGAAACTGGACGCCTTCCACACGCCTTACATGAAAATTTACTCAACATGGATTACAGACTTAAATGTTTAACCCAAAACTATAAAAACCCTGGAAGAAAATCTAGGCAATATCATTCAGGACATGGGCACAGGCAAAGATTTTATTATAAAAATCGCCAAAAGCAATGGCAACAAAAGCAAAAATCGACAAATGGGATCTAATTAAACTGAAGAGCTTCTGCACAGCAAAAGAAACTATCATCAGAGCAAACAGACAGCAGAACGGGAGAAATGTTTTGCAATCTATCCATCTGACAAAGGTCTAATATCCAAAGTCTACAAGGAACTTAAACAAATTTACAAGAAAAAAAAAAACAAACAATTGAATTAAAAAATGGGCAAATGACAAGAACAGGCACTTCTCAAAAGATGACATTTATGCAGCCAACAAACATATGAAGAAAAGCTCAGTATCATTCATCCTTAGAGAAATGCAAATCAAAACCATGATGAGATACCATCTTATACCAGTCAGAATAGTGATTATTAAAAGGTCAAGAAACAACAAATGCTGGTAAGGTTGCAGAGAAACAGAAATACTTTTATACTGTTGCTAGGAATGTAAATTAGTTCAACTATTGTGGAAGACCGTTTGAAGATTCCTCAAATATTTAGAACTGGAAATACCATTTGACCTAGTAACCTTGTTACTAGAAATACACTCAAAGGAATATAAATCATTCTATTATAAAGATACATGCACTTGTATGTTCATTGCAGCACTACTGACAATAGCAAATTAATGGAATTGACTCAAATGCTCTCAATGATAGACTGGATAAACAAAATGTGGTATATATACACCATGGAATACTATGCAGCCATAAAAAGGAACCAGATCACATCCTTTAAAGGGACATGGATGAAGCTGGAAATCATTATCCTCAGGACAGTAGCACAGGAACAGACAACCAAATAACACATGTTCTCACTTATAAGTGGGAGCTGAAAAATGAAAACACATGGACACAGAGAGGAGAACAACACACACTGGGCCTATTGAAGGAGGGTAAAGAGGGGAGAGCATTAGGAAAAAGAGCTAATGCATGCTGCGCTTAATACCTAGGTGATGGGTTGACAGGTGAAGCTAACCACCATGGCGCACATTTACCTATGTAACAAACCTGCACATGCTGCATATGTACCCCAGAGCTTAAAAATAAAAAACATATAAAACTATAATCTGAAGGAAAATTAACTGGGTTTGAGTTTTATTTGTATTTTTTTTTGAAGTTTTCTTACACTGATAGAAATGGTCACATAGGAAATAATTCATTTTTTCAGGTTAAGAGTATCCTCTTTTGAAAGGCAAACCTTCCTGCTTATAGAAAAATTCATCTTAGTGAGCATTTACAGGTAATTAGATGAAACTTATACCTGATAATTACTTTATATGAATGTAAGGAGGGCCATCTTCATGGTGGTGGTGTGGCACGTACAGTACAGAGATACGGAAATTTGAAGGCCATTTTATTTTTTTACAATTTTTTTTTTCATTCACACATCACTTACTGTTTAGGAAATTTCACTAGAAAGATCTCTGTCATGGAATATCTGCCTAAGAAGTATAGAGAAAAGTATAAGAATTAGGGAAATACTGTTTAATCTGGAGATCTCCAGTCTGGACATAGGTGATTATACAACGCAAACTTTCATGCTTATATGATGAGTTATATTCATATGTCAGATTAAGTTTTAAATTTTGAAATTCTTTTACTATTTTTTTTAGTCTATTGTAGTTCATTTTGAAATTTAATCCCTAATGTCTTTTACATTAATTCTGTAATTCTGTAATTCTGTGATCTGTCCTCTTTTGAACTGGGTATTACTTTGTTTCTCTCTCACACATGCCTATGAGATGAATTTTCCAGGTGTTTATCTCTTAAGAATGCACTAGCCAACAACTTTTAAATGATAGGTACCAACTGTTCAAGTACAAAAAGCAGTTTGTTAAGTATTAGGTTAATAGAAGTGTTTATACAAGTTAATTTTTTTAAATGGATAATCAGTCAATCTAAGTCTCTAAAATAATGATTGAATCAATGCAACTTCTCTTTCTCAATTTATTAATGAAATATATGCAGACTTCAACATGCATCATACAAAAATTTATTGAGATGGATAATATCAATATGTTGACATGGATGATATCAATGTAAAATTTCTGATAATTAAACTTTTATTTTTTTTATTGTATTTTAGGTTTGGGGGTACATGTAAAGAATATGCAAGATTGTTTACACACATGGCAGTGTGGTTTGCTGCCTTCCTCCCCATCACCTATATCTGGCATTTCTCCCCATGCTATCTCTCCCCAACTTAAAAAAGAGAAAAAAATGTTATTGCTCTGGTAAGTAAATTCAATTAAATCAAATATCTCCATGGGCATCTTTGAACAGAAGTGATCCCTAAACTGGAAAGGAAACATACCTTTTGAACAACATCTAGGGAATGAATATGGGTCTGTGATGATTTTCAGGACAAACTAGAAAATATACAACAAAAACTGACAGGAAAAAATGCTGGCTTTTTTTTTTTTTTAAACTTATCAATTATACTTTCTGGAAACTAATCAAATAAAAGACTGTACTCCTATTACAGTATAACGAGCTTTCATTTGTCTTTTGTCCCCAAAATTCTAATTAGACTATCTTCTATTTCTCTCTTCCCTTCTTTCCCCTTTTCTCTCAGGCATTACACATTCTCAATACCCAGGATATTTTAGGTTTGAGCTGACTTAAATCTTTGTATTTCAAACTGCATAATCATAAATGGACACAGAGCATTTCATTCTCTTTTAAGAATGTATTATCTCAGCCCAGAAGAAATAACTGCAAAGAGATTCTAAACAAAATAACTATAGATTATATTTGTGGCTCTTTTCCTCCATACTTCTGTCCCCTTTCTTTCTCTGCCTACTGTTATTTCCAAAATAGATCATGGTTCTTGAAAGTAACTTGTTGCAAATTAATTTTTTTTAAAAAAAGAGCTTTGTTAATGTTATTTTTAATATTATCGCAAGCAATAATGTTTCTCTGATTTATGACACCCCCTCAGAAAATCAATGATAATAACCAAGGAACACAAAGAAAATCCCTTATTGCATTGTGTTCACACTCAAGTTCTAAGACAGAAAGAGGCTCAAGTTGTTCCTTAGATCTCTATATTTCTTAGAATTCCTTGCCAACGTTCTTGTAAGTGATTTTGACATTCAAAAGGAAATAGATCAAAAAGGTTCTGTTTCTGTTGCCAAATCATTTTTCATTTTTCTTTTACTGACAGTCTAACAACACCTATTACTTACTACTCACCTCTCACTCTCTTCATGTGTTGTCCTCCAAATCTGTGGCTAAAAATCAAGAGACGTATTCAACCACATAAAAAGGAAAAGAGTCAAGCATTCAAACAAAAGGGTTTACTGAACAGGTGGCCTAAAAGCAGTCCTAAAATCTATACTCTAAAAAGCAAAATTATATTGGAATCCAAAGTAATATGAACACTAAAATGTAGTAACCAAAGATCTTGGATTCAGCATAACTTAGTTCACATTCCATGCTATCCTTTTCTTGATTTCTGATATTTAGCAAATTACCAAGATTCCCTGAGCTGTTTTCTCTATAAATAAGGGCTACCAGTACCTTCTTTAAAATGTTACTGTAAGGTAAACATGTAATATCAATGTAAGCATATAGTAGATACCTAATAAATGGCAGCAAATATGATTGTTAGTATTAAAGTTGGCAGTTTAGAGAAAGAAGAGGTCATTTAACTTTTAGACATACTGGTACATGGTAAATCCTTAAAGAATAAATACTATTTACAGGGTAGAATGAGGAAGGCACTTCCATCAATTGGTGCACTTAGGAAATTCTAATCATCTATTTCTAATACCATACCCATTATGAGAAGACACTTGAAAGGTGTTATGATAGTCGCCCAATTTGCAGTCCACTACATAGTATCACCAAAATGCATTTTAAAGTATTATTCTTTGTTTAACAGTCAAGAAATGAAATCAGAAAATGATTTAAATAGTTGTACTTTGTGTATATTCATATTTATGATGGATTTACAAAGGGAAGTAGAAAGTCTTGTCCAAAGAGAAATCTTTTTTAAAATGCTGATCCTCAAGAGCACTCATGATAAAGGTAGTTAATTTTCCTTGCACATTACACCACTAGAAAATGTGAATAGTTCATTTGAAACTGTAAGATTGTTTTCTTTTGTCCCTGACACAGTATCATTCAATTTTGTTCCTAAGTCTGTTGCATTTATTATATCATAAGCCTTAATAAATTAGCTTATTAAGAACTTCTCCATTAGGTAATGAAAGCTTCCCTGAGAAAAAAATACTCAAACTGAAAACTAGTAAATCAACACATACTCCTCTCTCTTTTCTAGAACAGGTCATGGGTCATCTTCAGAAGACTCCCTAAACTAAGTGATGAGCCAAAATTCATATAAATTTCTTTCAGTCAAAATATAATTAGAGCGATACTCTACTGAAAATAAAGAACTTTATTTTTTAAAATGTGTTATATTTACTATACTTTCTGTGACTCAGGGCAAATCTCTCAACATCACTGAAGCTTAACCTATTCTCTTGTTTGTAAGAGAAGGATGAGAATAACCATCCTGTCTCTCCCATAAAGTCTCAATGAGGATCAAAATAAATAATAGATGTGTAAATGCTTTGAAACTATACATCTCTATGCAGATATTATTATTAAAATTAATATTAAATGGATATGTAAGCCAAAACAAGCAAGGTTAAATTAGGTCATGGGAACTTTTTTTAAGAACAAGTGAAAAAAAGACCTTTAAAAATAGCAACATAACATGTGCTCAATAAATATTTATTGAATAAAAGAATGAATGAATTTTAGTATATAAATAAAACATGTCTGAGTAAAAATATCACACATATAGGTTTTTCAGTCACCTATAAGCGTCCTAATAGTGAAGTTTAAATTGAACATTGTCTTGATAATTTTATTTAAAATAATAAACAGAATATTCATCATTGAGCTCACAATACAATATTTTATACGTCAATATCAGACCCTCTGTAACTAGTTGTGAAAAGAATACTGAATGAGCATATGAGAATATTCCCCATTGAAAACAACTTTACATGTAGGAAAAGGAATTTCAAACCTATTTATTTGTTAGCAGCCACATTAATAGTGAATTACTGTAAACATACCATTTAAAATGCATCAAAGACTTTCTAGGTGGTAAATATTAAAAATCAGCATACATGGTGCCAAATGCTGGGCACTGTCTTTCAAAACTGAATATGACTCTCCTCTTAGAATACTGAAACCTGTTTTTTGGATACTGTTGTTTGAGTTATATTTGCATTAACTCTTCCTAGAAGCAATATATGCCTATGGCTGAAATTCAGTTCATTTATGCAATCTCAAATAGGATCCTGGAGAATGACATCAAGTATAATGTCTCTTCTGACACAAATAAAAATATAATCAAGTCTTCCTAATATTTTTTAAACTAACTTTTCCAAGAATATAAAGAAAGATGCATTCATTAGAATAAGAAAACAAACTGCTTTTCCACAAAAATTAATGTACTACTTAATGTTATATTTAGTTTATACTAACAATAATTAATACAAATAACAATTTGTAATATTTGTATTTGCAATTGCTCCATCATATATCAACCTCTCATTAGAGTCACATCAAGGTAATATATGCAGTGTAGGTATTATGTCCAGTTATTCATCCATCAGTAGGAGGTGACATCTGTGCTATTTAATATTCTAAGCTTCAGTTTATTCATGTAAAAACTGAGCTGAGGTTAATTATGAATAGCATTGGAGACAGATACACATAAACACATATTTTAAACACTTTCATTAAATTTAACCATGGGAAATATAATGTTCATGAGAAATTATATGTGTTAATTCAGGAACGGTCTTAAGGTTTCTTTTTTTTTTTTTTTTTTTTTTTTT
>PVKP010030331.1:0-28080 GCA_004027715.1 Plecturocebus donacophilus
TTAAAATATTTTTATACACTAAATATATGTTAACATATTTGAATGTATAAAATATATTAATAAGTTGAATATTTTAGTAACTGAAATGATCCCAGTTTACTAAACACTTTATTTTTTCTTTTTCTTATTTTTAAGATGAAAGCACTGAAACTCAAGTAAACTATGCAATCATGAATAAGTTATATAAATTGAGATTATTTAAAAATAGTTTTTCTACCTCTATCCACTTTTATTCTGACTTAGACCAAGCCAAACTAAACATTCACCTATTTCCTGTGATTGGAACATCATGGAATGTACTTAATGTGGGAAACAACATATATGTATTGTTTATGCATTACCTTTAGTCTGAAATTATCTTAAATAAAGTTGAATTAAAATTAAACTGGTTGAGTATTTACTATGTTGGGCACACGTGCCAGCCTTTTATGTTCATAGAATTACAGATATTGTGGCTTTGAAATCTTTGCAACAATCTTACACTGTAGGTATTCCCAAGTATTCTTGTTTTATATAAGAAGAGGCGAGGTAGGGGAAAAAAAAAAAAAAACACCTCAGAGCCTGGATTCTGTCCCTAGTTCATCTAACGCTGAGGACTTTGCTCTGAGCTACTGTGTAATATGGCTGTCTTTAAAGCCCAGGTCAAAAGGTAGCCTTGTTGAGCTACTGAGCTACTTCATCCTCCTCCTTATGAATAAAAAATAATCCTTTCTTGTTTTTAGTGGAAGAACAGTCAATAAAATAAAGCCTAGAAGTAATACCTAAAAGTTTGAATTCTAGTTTTTCTTATTATCATTCATATATGCTAAGAGCGTCATGACTCAGGATTTGGGGAAAATGCAAGCATCTTTTATCTTAATGTAGACTCTGATTATTTGGTCAAACTCTGACTTCTCATCCACTTTACTACTGTGGTGAATACAATGAAAATATTCTGTAGTTGTATCATTTTTATTTTATTTTATTTTTTGATTCTCAAAAAGGGTTGCATGTGTATAGCTGATGTGTGTATAAGAGAGATTGTATGTCTATGTAAACTAAATAAAATGTAATTTACATTATATACGTATATATCTACACAATTTAGTAACCTAGCTTACTTTTACTGTTCATTACTATTCAACATGACATTTAGACTTTCACCATTGATAATAATTCTTTGATCAGGGATTTTTTGAGACTTTACTAGAATTGCACAGTATTTCAAAATTAAAATGAAGAGAAATTGGTAAATCTAACTCTCCTCAAAAAAATGTCCTACTTAAAATTGCCACCACATTCTTCCTAATGAAATCTGTGAGGATTGATTATTAGAAAAATACACAAAATAAAAATTTGTAGATAATTAATGCAATTACTAAATGGATTAATCAAATAAAGCCAACAATTGAAATATATTTGCATTACTCTTCACATTATATACAACATATCTATTCAATGTATATAATACATTATATACAATGTATCTATTCAATGTATATAATATACAATATATACATTGTATATGATACATTATATACAATGTATATATTCATCTGTGGCCAAAATAAAATTATGATTGTCTTTACATTGTTTTTCACTTATCTGAGGGTCTGTTATTCTGTTTTCCTTGAGTTTATTTCATCCAGTTGGTGGGGGAGAGAAAGTAGTGTTACTTACTCATCACGCTACAGCATTGACAAAACAGACCTTGGGCTGAATGGTTCTTTCACTATCTCCACAGAATGGGCTTCAGAGAACACAGGAGTATTAAAGAGAGAATGGATGTAGGGAGAAAAGTGAGATAAAATTATGTATGAAGGAAACCAATTTAAAAATGAGAGTAGGCATGCAACAAAAGGTTTTATTATTGTTCTGTTATTGCTGCTACTGCTGTTATTGTTTTTCTTCATATCTTTAAGTTTCTCTTAAAATCAAACATACAAATTTCTTAAGACTTTTATATTAGCAAGAATCCTACTACCCAGGGAAATAACTATTCTAAGCATTTGAGACCACTTGAGGGCACTATGGCATTGCATTTTGGTAAAGTGGCCTTTAAAGAGTCAACTCAGGGAACATAATCTAGTTTTTCAAAATCCAGAATAAGCACACACAAGTACTCTGGGGTAACGTCTCTACATGTGGATGGGCATAGCTGTGTGGAGATATAAATCAGTTAGTGCCCCTCTGAGGCAGCTTTGGACCCGATTGCTTTCCACATCTGGCTGTCCCTGTATATTTTGGAGATTTCTCTTACTGGTCGCTCAGGCTGAACTATGATATTATAATTTTCCAATTGCAGTGATAATGGATCATTTTTTGGCATTTCCCTCTCATTAGAACCTGTGCCAGTGTGATGGATTAATTTAGGGGCATTTTCTGTCCTTGGTAAAATCATTGAGAAAGGAATGAGAATAGTTGCTGCATTGGGTGAATTATAGCAAGGGGTCCAGAACTTAGATGTGAATAAAGAGAGAAATTGAGGACAGAGAGAGAGGTAAAAAGGAGGTTGGTGAGCGAGTGTGTTCACAAGGCTTAGCTGGGCAAAGGAAAAAGTCTCAGCTTGCTGACTGGGATCAGAACCAGTGGTAGGTCACAACAGCATACAGTGCTAACATTAGAAAAATATATGCTAATAGAGCTCCATCCTCTCACACAGTAACTTTACTTTTCATTAAAAATCAATGGACTGCCATAAAATTCATGGAGCCCCTTTACTTGCCATTTGCATTTTTTATATTTATAATGCTTGTAATAAAAGAAATACCAAAGACTTGAGTTTTAGTCCTGTTTCTCAAATACCCTGTATCAGTAGCTTTGTTTGATAAACATGTTTTGAACAACTATACTTTGCTCAGCATTGTGATAGGAATGAGAGATACAGAAAATCTTAAGAGTTCCTCCTACCTTTAATCAAGGCATTTTATGAATAAATTTAAATACGGTATTAAACAAATGAAACAATAGTACCAAATAAATTGCCTTCTTATGATCTCAGGTTCTTTATTTTCTAAATGCATTTAAAAGCTGTAAAATTCTGATTCCACATTTTGTCTTGAGTAGAAGCAGCTTGAGATTCAAAAAAGCAGCCTCCAACTCCACCCATTTGATTAATTAAAATTGCCAATAACCTTGAGAGAGTCCCCTGTGGCACAGATGAAACAGTGAGCATAGCCTCAGTTTTTACACGTATGTGTTGAAAATCAGAAGTCATCCTGTAACCAGAGAAAAAGGAAAGACATAGTAGGGAGTGTGACAGAGTTAAAATAAAAAAGAATGTAGGAAAATATGGCTTATTTAAATATTTATAAATGGCAAAGAACATTTAATACAGATTCACATAAATGTGGGATCATGAAGCCTTTGATGGGCCTATAACATGGCTCTGTATATCATAAAACATGGAAGATGAAACATATAAAGATTCAGAAGACAGTCTCGGAATGTTATTAATGAATGATGAGAAAGAAAACACAAAGGAGGAAGCTAGATACGTGGACTTATACTGACACCTTTGATAAGAGGTGCTTTCTGCTTCAAATAAGAGAACATTATAATTTACAAAGAATAAGAATGAACAACTCTGTGATCGATAAGGAAAGCTTAGAGGAAATGGTGGCTAAAAGGAAAACTGAGCAAGTTAAGGGAAAATCCGAAAAGAAATATCTGAAATGTTATAAATAAGCCAGGCTGAAAGGAATATTTCTGTGCAAGGTAAGAAACGGATTTTCTAAAATTACATATATATATATATATATTTTGGACGCCTCCTCAGCAGGTAGCCAGCACCCTGTCTATGGTAGTGCCAAACAGAAACTAAACAACCATTTGAGGGGATGTGGTAAAAAAGAATTTTAAAGACATCTATGAAGGCTGTCATGTCCCAAGATCTATAGACAGCAAAGTGGAGGACCCGGAGAGCTAATAATGTAGTCCCAGTCCAAGTCCAAACACCTGAGTGCCAAGAGAGCCAGCAGTCTAAGTTCCAGCCTGAAATCCGGCAGGCTACAGACCTAAAAAGACGTGATGTTTCAGCTGGAATGAAGGCAGCAAAAGACCAGTGTCCCAGCTGAAAGTGGGTAGGCAAGAGGCATCCCTTTTACTCACAGGAAGGTTAGCCTTCCTGTCCTATTCGGACCTTCAGCTGATCGGGTGAGGGTTCCCCACATCAAGAAGGGAAATCTATTCTACTCACTCTACCAATTCAATGTTGATCTCATCCAAAAACACCATCACAGCCACACCCAGAATAATGTTTGGCCAAATATTTGAACACAGTGTTGCCCAATAGAGTTTGAGCAAATATCTGAGCACATTGTGGTCCATTCAAACTGACATTAGCAAAATATACTACATAGAAACATGGAGTGATCTTGACTAATGACATTGGCAAAAACAAAAAAACAAAAAAACAAACAAACAAAAAAAACTGTTAAAGTCAGGGCAAACACTACAATGTTAAAGGTCAGAAAAAAAATCACAAATGGAAAGCAGATTTTCTCCAAGGAGGGACACATTTCATGTATGTTGATTCATTTATTTTATTTTAGTTAATTTGATTTTTCTGATTGCTGTCATTCCTCAAAACCTACAGGCCCTAAGTCAAGGCTGCCTTCTCTTCAGATCTTCTGGATCAGTTCTTACACAACTTATATTTAGGTGATCTGGTATTCTAGAAACTCCACAATTTGAAAACTAACTTTGTGTGCCAGTGGAAGGGATCTTACACTCTTACTCATCATTAACATGGTTGTCAAATTCCAGGATGTTCAACCTTCAGTGTATGTTTCGTAACTAAAGAAATACAAGAGCTATTCAAATTGTGGAAGTATTCAAACCGAATAATTCAAACTGAGGTTTTTCCCAGAGACCTCAGAATTAGATGAGAGCCAGAAGCAGATAGCTACCCCAAGAACCTCAGAACAAGTGGATGATGTCACAAGGTAATCAGCTTCCAACCAACACCATGAAACACGGCCCAACTGAATTACCCGTCCTCATTTCCTGCTTCTATATCCTTACTGCTTGCCTAGAGACGTTCCTGTTCTTACCATAACTCCCTTTCTACACCATAACTTTTTCTCACCTGAGATTAGTCTTCTCCTTCATTTTCTTGTCCTTAAAGTTAGAAGCTCCTGTCCTCACCCCCCATTTCTTTCCTTTTGTCACCTCTCAGGAAGATAATTTCACCCACAGAAGCTTTGGAAAGCTTGGGTCCAACTGGTCACTATTATTAGTAATATAACAGACTGTTAGTATTACACATTCTTTTCCATGATCATATCTTGTATTTTCTCAATCCTTTTCATTAATCCGGATACCTGTTTTGCTATAGCCCTTTCATTCCCTCCATTATTTTAAACTGGGCCGTTACATTGTGACAAAACCCCCACACTAATCTATCTTCACAAGAAACTGGTTAGTTTCTATACCAATTTTACTACTGGCACCTTTTTGTAAATGGGCATTTGTCATCACATTTACCTAGCAATCAATAAATCTTATATAAGGCCCCAAGATGCTACAAATTCCTTAGCTATCCCTCAAACAAATGGAAGTGTCCCCATTGTCTCTCTCAGCCTAATGTTTTTGACTCAACCAAAACACACATAGACAACTTCTTACAAATCCCTCTCTTACTCTCAAATTGCAGTCTTTGGTCATGCTCAGATATCAGGTAATTATTTCCATCATCCTTGTCTAGGTACTAATAATTCTTATTTTATCTGTAGAATCCAAGCCTATTGATGGTTACCAGTCCGGTTGGCTGGTTATCATCAGTTATCTTTCCATTCTTATGAATTTCTTCATATTGCTTGTTTTTTTTTTTCTGAGATTTTTTTTCCTATCTTGAACCATCTCTAAGAAATCACCCATCCCCTCCAGTTCACCCTACTCTCATTATAGAAACAAAAGCAGTGTCCAAAACATTACAAAGACTCTTATAGGTTATCTTGATTGCTGAGAACATGATTTAGAAAAAAATAACTGCAGAACTGGGCATAAATTCCAACAACAATCTCATTAATTTTGGGGGAAATTTTGCCATCTTTTGGGTACCATCCCTTGGAATCTATAACTCTAAGAAGTTCTCAACTACAGAATCATTTACACATTACTGAAGCAATTCCCCATGTCCCTAGGAAACATCACTGCTGATCTTAAATCAGTGATCCACAAGAAACCCAATGTACTACCGCATTGCTGTAAATAAGATGCTGGCTGCAGAAGAGAATGCTTGTGTAGCGGTTGGAAGTGATTGGTCCTGAAAATATGTCTGATGTTTCTCTAATAATCAGGAAAGCTCCAGATGTGAATTAAGAGATGCATCACATCACTGCCTTTATGAATAACTCACGGAGGAAAGAATACAGGTCCCAGGACTTCTTGTGGTGGGTCCACGAAGGTCTGCAAAGTTGGGCACACAGATTGATTCTGCTTGTAGTTGGTGTCTTTCTCTTTATAAGCATAAGTAACCTTCTCATTCAATGACTCATGGGTGACACAATATACAAGTCAGAAGCCAAGTCTCAACAGGTGGTCAACTGTTTCTAAATGAACTAAGGTGACTGAATGAGAAACAGATTCACATTATTCATAAAAGAAAAAAAAGAATGCATTCTCTTCCATTGAACAAGAAAGGGCTGTTCAAAGATTCTTTGCTTGATCTAAATTTATTCAGGCTTCTAAATTTTCTCTAAGGCTCATCTGTACACTTTCTTATTCAGTATAGCAAAAAATTCAGTATAGCAAATAATCTTGCTACCACGAACCCCTACCTTTGGTACCTGATCAGCCTCATACCTGGTAAAATCTTCCCATCCTTTGTATCTGATCATGCTAGCTTGCCTTCAGCAAGAATACTATTTGATTGGTTTAGCCAGAATTTCCACTAAACTTGATATTTCTTCTTAATAATTTTTCATCTACCAACTCTTGTGTTTCTGAACTATAAATCCCCACTTGTTTCTGCTGTACTTGGCACAGAGCCCAGTTCTGTGCTGGGGTCTCTCTGTCCCTATGACAATTGTCAAAAATAAAATCAATTTGCTCCACTTTAACTTCTGTTCAGCTCTGATTTTCTTTGACACAATCTAGTTCAACTATCAATTTCCAGAATTAGCAGTCATCTTTCTATGATGACTGAAATGTTTTCTAGTATTTTGATATATGGTATTTATTAAATAATTCTTTCTTTATGGAACAATTTATATTGTTGTCTTTTTTTCTTCTCTTGTATTATAATGCTGCAAAAAGCGATTCACTAATGTAGTTTCTGCTTCTGTTGAAATATATATTTAAGATAAATTAAAATAGTGAAATAACTTGATGGATGGTTAAAAACATCATTATAGTTCTTGCTGCAAACTACAATATTGCTTTACAAAGGAATACAATAGCTTAAATGCTACCACTGATAAATGAATGTAGTGGTCTGTCATATTACCAATATTGAGTGACATTTTGAAATAACTTATTTCTTAGGTATAAGACAATGTAACTCTGTAGTTTCAATTATTATTGCTACCATAGATGCATATTTTCCTGCTGTCATTCTTTTTATCGACTATCTTAAGATTTATACATTTGTGTAGAAAAGAATGGAAAATCAATTAAAGAATAAATGAATATGAGGCAAATTAAGGTTAACACAAACAAGATAACTACAATAAAAAGTAAAGTAGAAATACAACAAATTAGGCAATGTAATTTGTCAAGGAGGTGAAAAAGCTTTTCTTGGCATGGCATTTAGCATAAAATTGGCCAAAATAAGTACTATAAATTTGTTCCATAAAATTTTATTGTTATTAATTTCAAACTTTCACAGAATGAATTAAGTTTTAATATTGGCTTTATAATTTATGTAGTTAATTTCATTTTTAACACAATCTATCACATTCATGACAATTGAGAATGAAGGAATTATATTTGGGCAGTGGTGGCAGCAGTGAGTCATCATAATGCACTGAGATAAGTTGCAACCTGGAAATGGCATATTTGACCTATATTATTTTTCTCCTGCCCCTAGACAATACCTAGGCAATGAGCAAGTGATTTGAAATTAGGTTGAAGGTTGGCATAGGGTATGCTAAAGTTAGCTGCATTAGGTTTGGGTGATCAGTGTAATATGTGGAAGAATCTTAAACCTGTGTGAATAGTACTGCTCTAAATATTATGCAAGCCTCTAAGAGATTCAGATATGATACTGTGTTTGAATATACAGCACTATATGAACATTAGAACATAAATTATTCTTTCTATTTGCATCTCATCATCTTCTACATTAGGGGATAGTTTTGTCCATTTGTTCTTCATAGAGAAATGCAAATTTTATTCATTTCAGAATAAAGTTATCTTTATATATTTTACCAGTAAACCTTTGTACAATCTGATTCTATGAAAGCATTTCTCCATAAATAATTGTTGAAACAAAAGGCTTTTCAACTCAGGAAATTACCATCACATCAGACAAGCATGCCCTTCGAAATGCTGTCATTGTAAATAAGACCCTAGAAAAAGATGATAATAATAAAATTTTTGAATGGAAAAAAAATATGTCTCTATTTTCCTGAAGGCTTCTGCTCACATATTAATGTGAACAGTCATTTGCAGATAATATTATCAAAAGTTCATGAACAATAATTGTGGTCTTCACTTGATTTCTCATTTTGCTAGTTTCTCTCAAGTTTAAATGTGAAAAATGCATCTAAGATATATTTAATGTGCTACCCAGAAAGCATCATAGGAGACAGATTTTTAAAAACTCTTTTCAGATGCAAATGAAGATTTACTACATGAAGAAGTAGAGATGATTATAAATTATTGTAAGATCTGTCATGAGAAATCCATGATTGAGCTTCTGCATATCAAGTACTAATTATATGGGAGGTGCTATGTATCCATACACTCTTTCTCACCCAGGTGCACACACACACACATATATTTACATATGTACACTTAGATGATATCACACACATTTTTTTTTTTGATCTTTCACCTATTGATTTTCTTTAGGTGTTACTATTTACTACTAAGTTTTCTCACTAGGATTTCAGCCTTTCTAAATCTTCGTATATTTATTTAAGTAGGATTTTCTATTAGTTAACAAAAATATAATTTCTCTGGAAAAATCCATTTTTTAAAGGCAACTACAAGCATTTTCAAAATATGTTGTATTTTCACAAAGTATATTGTAAGCTTTTATTCTTATTTTAACAATACCTTCATTGCTTGAGACAATGTGGAAAAAGGGAAACAGCCACACTGTTGGTGGGAATGTAAATTAGTATAGCCATTATGCACAACAATATGGAGGCTACTCAAAATTTTTGAAATTAACACTATTGAATGATTTCCAAAGGAAAACTCTATTAATACATCAAAGATCCATCTACACTCCTGTGTCTGTTGCAGCACTATTTAAAATAGCCAAGATAGGACATCAACTTGCATCCATCAATGGATGAATGGATAAAAATAAAAGAGTATACATACACAATGGAATAGTATTCAGCAACAAAAAAGAATAAAATCTTTCCATGTGTGACAATATAGATGAACCTAGCTGACAATAACTGAAATATGCCAAGCACAGAAGGATTAATACCACATGATCTCTTTAATATGTGGTATCTAAGAATGTTGATCTCATAGAAGTAGTGAATAGAATAGCAGTTATTAGAGGTTTGGGACAAGAGGGAGATAGAGGGCTGAGGAGAGTGAAGGAGTGGTTTTTCAAGGGTATGAAGTTACAGTTAGGAGGAATAAGTTCTCATGCTTTTTTGCACAGTAGGGTAACTAGTTAACAATTCTGTATTGTATATTTCAAAATAGCAGTAAGATGGAATTTTGAATGTTCTCACCACAAAGAAATAATCGATATTTGAGATGATAGATATGCTAAATACCCTGATTTGATCATAACACAGTATATACGTGGATCAAACCATCACACTCTATTCACTGGGATATTATATTCTTTTTTTCCTAAATATCTCCTATTTTCCCTGACCTAGTATACATGTATATTCATACTCCAGTAGAATACACTGGGATACAGTATAATGTTTTGATCCATGTATATATTGTGTAATGATCAGATAAAACTAAGAAATAAATAAAATAAATATTGTCATAGTGGAGAAAAAGAAAAAAAATACCACAATATTGACTGCCCAGCTATTTGTCACTTTACATGAGTTATCCTCAGGGATACTTTCACTTCTTCAAGTTAGATTTTTTTTTTTTCGTTTCATAATGATTAAGCAGAACCCTCAGAAATCAAATGTTCAAACTCCAGCTAAAGTGCAAGGAACTATGAAATAAATATTGGTCAGTTTAACTGCAAAGTTTACTACACTAAATTACATTCCCAAAGGTAGAGACATGATCTCCACCCTGACTTGAAGAGATAGAGGATATAAATGCACAGGTAAATTGCGTAGGCTGAAATGTCATAGTATCATACTCACACTGTAATTGGCATCACATTCACACTCAAATGCAGCTGGGCAATGATTAGTTTTACACCTTGAATTCTAGTATAAAATTTTTTTGAAAAATGGGTTTCACAGCACACACTGGGGTCCATCAGAAGGAGGACGAGAGGGAAGAGGGAGAGGATGAGGAAAAATAATCAATGAGTGCCAGGCTTCATACCTGGGTGATAAAATAATCTGTACAACAAACCCCCAGGACCCAAGTTTACTTGTGTAACAAATCTTCACATGTACCCCTGAACTAAAAAGTTAAAAAACAAACAAAAAGAAAAATGGGTTCCATTGTTATTATCTACCAACCTATGAAACAATGTTTGGTTTGAAAGCCGCTTGTTTATCTGTTTCTCAAATTTTTTTCAATGGATGAATCTCTACTTTGGATAGAAGGTAAATGTTTTTCTAGATATTTTTCTCTGAGGAGGCTTCCTTTCTCAAATATTTTTGAGTAAAAAAAGTTTATAGTTCAAATAAATGTGTATGTTAGAGGAGATAAAGTATGTGTTGGATACCATATATTTAGCCTCCCTCTACACATTTGTGTCTATGATAGTTAAGGAATAAAATATTAACTATCTTCTTTTTTCCCTAATATTATAAGAGAGGGCACATCAGAAAGTGCATTACAAGAAAACCTTTTAAAACCACACAAAGATGTGCGGTTTTTATGTGTTTACCTATTTACTTACTTATTTCTAAAGTTTTGATGCTACAGTTTTCTGCATTACGCTGAAAAAAATCATCTTACTTTAGTAATTTAAAAGTTTTGCTTACTCTTGACTGTAATATTAGTCCAAAGAAAATAATGTTTTCTTCTCTAAGCTTTTCATTATGTTTTGTCCCAGTGGAAATATCGATTTCTAAAATGAATTGTTTAATATTACTTCCAGGTAGTGGGATAGCTATACTGTTGTGGTAATCTCAGTGTTTATATACGTGGCAGAAAGTGACATGATATGCTACTTAGGATTATGCTAAATATCAATTTTATGTTAAAAATGTGATTGGATGGAGATTACATGTACTACATTCATTTTGTGGGGCCACTTTAGGAAAAACCTGTCTTTGGTCTATATCTGAAATAGCAGCAGTCACTTTGGAAGTTAATAACAGTGTCCATCACACTAGCTATGAACTAAAATATACTCATGGAGATTAGCTTATAGCAACTAATCTATGCAGGTAATACAAAAGTTTCCAAGGATTCTGCTATATAATCCTCAATGCCTAGCCATATGGCAGTTCAATGTAATTTTAGTTATAAGGAAAGCTTAATAAGATACTAGAGAGAATTATGTCATATAACAGTCATGAAGACAATGTTGTAAAAACCCAAGCAGCTTGAGGGAAGACTTAAGTAGAAGAGATAACACTATGCTAAGAAAAATATAGGAACTTAGCTGATGAAGGGGAGGGAGATACAGAGTCATAATTCAAAGGTATACAAGTGTGCAAAGGCAAGGAACCAGGAGAATGCAAAGTGAGATTCAGGAATCGCTTTCAATTCAGAGTGGATGGACCACAGGGTCTGCGGGAAGAAAGACATCAGTGAAGCTAGAATAGTGTCCAGGCTATAGATTTCCAAAGACTTTGATTCCAAGTCCACATATTTAAAACACAGTTTATAGTGTGAGATCCTTAGTGTGGTATTAAGCAAAGTAGTGAAATATTTATATCAGATTTAAACAAACAATACTCTGAAAATTCTCTCTTACTGGCAAGTCTACAGATAATTTATATTTTCTTTTACAACTGTCTATGTCAGCATTTTATTTTATTTTATTTTTTTTTTTTTAATAAAATATGGAACGCTTCACGAATTTGCGTGTCATCCTTGCGCAGGGGCCATGCTAATCTTCTCTGTATCGTTCCAATTTTAGTATATGTGCTGCCGAAGCGAGCACAAGCATTTTAATACATATAGGACATAATCAAAACATGTTTTAAAAAAGAGAGAGGATGCTGTTTGTGGCAGAAAGGGATAAAGAATTCAAAGGCTGAGTGGAATAACGAATTCAAAGGCTGAGTGATTTCAAATATTTTCATCACTTAGGAGGTGTTTTGTTTATATTTTAAAAACATCAAATTTTAAAAGATTTTCTCAACCAGATTTCATTTTCAATGAAATACAAAGTCATATTTCCCCATGTTTAATAAACAAAAATGGATATAAATATTATGTTAGCATCTAAACAATGACAGGAGAACTATTATGACCAGACTTGTTCCAGAGATAAACTCAGGTGATATTTGTATTGGTGAACTCTGTACTGATTATACTTATGGTTTCTTTTAAGTATTTGAAAATCTATAAATTAGCTTTTGAATGCTTGTTGTAAACTTCAATTGCACCATGGAGGGAATCATTGGCTAGAATGGATATAAAAGGTATATTAAAGACTTACAATATTATAATGTAGTGAATCAATGAAAATTATACTAGCATTAAAGTCATATGCCAAACACAAAAACATCAACTACATCAAAAGTAAAATTTTCTTCTGATCAAATTATAGGCTAGAAAAAAATTGTTGTAGAATGTATTTATAGTGTTTTGTTTATAATGCATGAATAATTAATGAAAAAAAAGCAAAATGTAAGGACTGGTAAAAACAGAGATACAAAAGAGCATTTTAAAACTTTCTGATCACTGAAGAAAATATTACATAGTTGGAGCTGTAGAAAATAGTATCACAGATAAAGGGAGCTTTAGGTTTCTGCCTTTTAAGGTTCTAGGCTTCTGTGATTCTTGTGCTACTATTATTTTCTAGTATTAACATTAATTATTCATTAATTATTTCATAAGCACCTAGTATGTACTAATAAAGATTTTCTTGTTAGTTAAGTACAGTTAGGTATAGTTAGCCAAATAGATGATTGGCTAACTGATTTTATAAGACAGACATTATTTCAAAATTGCTGGAAGCCAAGCCCCAAAGAGAAGACCAGTCATGTACTTAGAGAGTCTCAGTCTGGATCGGAAAGTTTACAAAACATTTCTATAGTTGAAATGCAGGGAAAGAATCTCCAGGGATGAGTCTACATTCAAAGCATACCAAAAAAATTAAAAGCACCTAGAGACGGAGGGAGGTAGCTTCAATGACTTGGGCAATATATATATATATATATATATATATATATATATTTTTTTTTTTTTTTTTTTTTTTTGAGACAGCATCTCACTCCATCACCAGGCGCCAGGCCGGAGTGCAGTGGCACAACCTCAGCTCACCGCAACCTCCGCCTCCTGGGTTCAAGCAATTCTCCTGCCTCAGCCTCCCGAGTAGCTGGGACTACAGGCAAGGGGTTTCACCATGTTGGCCAGGATGGTCTCAATTTCTTGACCTCGTGATCCGGACTTGGGCAATATTAATCATTGGCATGCTGTTTCTAACAGAATGACCAAAAAATCAAACACCACATGTTCTCACTCATAGGCGGGTGTTGAACAATGAGAACACATGGACACAGGGAGGGGAGCATCACACACTGGGGTCTGTTGTCCGGGGGGTAAGGGAGGGACAGGGGGAGGAGTGGGGAGGTCAGGGAGGGATGATACAGGGAGAAAAGCCAGATGCAGGTGACAGGGGGATGGAGGCAGCAAACCGCATCGCCATGTGTGTACCGATGCAACAATCCTGCATGATCTGCACATGTACCCCAGAACCTAAAGTACAATTTAATATAAATAAAAATAAATCTGTAAAAAGAAATACACAGAGAGAGAGAGAGAGAGAGAGAGAGAGAGAGAAACATATACAGATTTCCAAGATAGTCTCTAAAATATGGGGCCAGCAGGAAGCATCATTATAGTGGCTGTAATCCATTGAATTCACTCTTTCTGAGAATACCTAGTGAGAGCATTTTTCAACAAATCAAATTACACTATTCCTCTACTTACTTCCTTTCTAAAATTTCTTGTCAGCTTCAAAATCAATTTGATACCTTATCACATCTTATTTTTTTTTATAATTGAATGCCTACTTATCTCTCTAGCCACACCTCTCATAGTTCCCCATATCTTACTCTTACCTCCTCTCAGCTCTAAAATTCTGTGTTCTGTCTGCTTCTAGATTTTACCCCATACTGATCTTTCTGCCCAAGATATACTTTATTTAACTCATTCTACTTCAAATATCAGCTTCAAAGGCATTTTCTTCAGGAAGCATTCCATGGTCCCCTATTGTGGGGTTAGGTGTCTTTTCTATGAGCTGTCAAAGTACACTTACTACTGTGATGGCATTCACTGATCATCCTCAATGACTAGATGCTCATCTATTTGATCCATTTAATTGTAAACTCCGTAAGGATTAGCATGAAACTTTTTATTAGCAGTCACATTGACAGTGCTTTAAATGCAGAGAAGTCATTCAGTGAGAATTTATGGAATTAGTGAATGAAATAATTGATGAATCAAGGAATTTGGGTAGCTAAGCTTGAGCCTAATGCATTCCTCTTAACAAGAATTGGAGACAAAAAGCAAGAAAAAACAGAAAAGAGGATTCCATCTCTGCCAGTACCATCGAAACATTTCTCTACTTTTTGTGAGATGTCTGTTTATAAGAATAGAAGCTTAACCAATAAGATAATTCCAATAATCAATTTTGTTCCATAAATCAAAAAGACTTTTCTAATTATCAGGAAGTTATAGATCATCAACTTAAAATAATATATGGCAAAATACTAGTCAGCAGTTGTGCTACAATATATTTATGCGTTTACTAAAAGGAAATAGACATATGAGTTTGATATGGCTATTTCCTTTTAGTAAACACATAAATATAGGAACAACATATACATAAAGATAAAACTGAATTTTTTTCAATATTTTATTCATATTTTTCTCAACTACATAAAGTTTCATAAAAATTACTATTGCTTTTTGAAGCAAACTTTACAATTTCTGGCAATATACAATGATAACAGACATATATTAATCTTTCTCTTATGAATATTATATTATGAGTTTAAACAGAATCATACTATATATATATAGTATATATATATATACTATATTACTGTACCAATAAACATACAACATAAATTATGTTCCAAATTTATATTTATATTACAAAATACTTTCACGATTGTAAGAGAAATGCTTTATACATCCTGGAGTGTTTGTCTTATCACATAATTGAATCCAAGAAACTTTATTCTGCCATAAGCTATGTGACTTTGGAGACAATATTAGGTTTCATGTAACCAGAGGTTTTGCTCATAGGTGAGGGAATTGAATCATACAATCTGTTAAGTTGCTTTAGGTTTTATAAGCCAAATACTTTGAAATTAGTATTCATATAAACCGTTTGCTTCTCCATTATCATATAGATTATTTGTTTCTGAAAAATATTCATCTCCACTTCTATATATTGATTCATTTATTCATCCCTTTAACATTCACTATGTTGCTAGCATAGCATATTATAGATGTAGCCTCATAATTAATACTAGTATTATACTAATAATACTAGCACTACTGCTACTATTCCTATTGCTACTACCAGTACCACTAATAACCAACAAATATTGAGTAGGTACCAGATAAGTACTGAGCTAAAGTGATTATACATATTAACACATTTAGCAAGATTATTTCTTTGTTAACATCCAGTACTAATGTTTCAATGAAGGTGGGAGTTTAGGCTGCCTTACAAGCCTTCCTTAGCTCTATTATTATCAATTTTATTTTGGAGATCATGAAATAGAAGTTATACGACTTTTTGAAAGTTATAGTTTTTTGTTTTCTTTTTCTTTTTGTTCAAGACAGAGTTTCACTCTTGTTGCCCAGGATGGAGTGCAATGGCACGATCTTGTATCACTGCAACCTCCACCTCCTGGGTCAAATTATTCTCCTGCCTCAACCTGCCAAGTAGTTGGGATTACGGATATGTACCATGACACCCAGCTAATTTTGTATTTTTTTAAATTATACTTTAAGTCGTGGGGTACATGCACCGATCTTGCAGGATTGTTACATAGGTATACACATGCAATACTGGTTTGCTGCATCCATGCCCCCATCACCTACATTATGTATTTCTCCTAATGTTATCCCTCCCCAATCTCCCCACTCCCTGCTAATCCCTCCCCTAGACTTCCACGCTCCAACAGACCTCATTGTGGGATGATCCCCACCCTGTGTCCATGTGTTCTCATGTTCAACACCCACTTATGAGTGAGAACATACAGTGTTTGGCTTTCAGTTCTTCTGCCAGTTTGCTGAGAATAATGGTTTCCAGCTTCATCCATGTCCCTGCAGAAGACAAGAACTCATCCTTTTTTATGGCTGCATAGTATTCCATGGTGTATATGTGTCACATTTTCTTTATCAGTCTATCATTGATGGGCATTTGAGTTGGTTCCAGGTCTTTGCTATTGTAAACAGTGTCACAGTGAACATACGTGTGCCTATGTCTTTATAATAGAAGGAGTTATAATCTTTTGGGTATATATCCAGTAATGGGATCACCGGGTCAAATGATATTTCTATTTCCAGATCCTTGAGAAATAGCCACACTGTCTTCCACAATGGTTGAACTAATTTACACTCCCACCAACAGTGTAAAAGTGTTTCTTTCTCCACATCCTCTCCAGCATCTGTTGTCTCCAGATTTTTTAATGATCGCCATTCTAACTGGCATGAGATGGTATCTCAGCGTGGTTTTGATTTGCATTTCTCTAATGACCAGTGATGATGAGCATTTTTTCATATGTTTATTGGCTGCATAAATGTCTTCTTTTGAAAAGTGTCTGTTCATACCCTTCACCTACTTTTTTATGTCAATAGTTCTAGTACTTGATATGAAAAGCCAAATGGGGCATATGAGATCTGAGGATATCATGTATAATCTTTAAGTATTATTTTGTCCAGATTCCTTATTAAAGCTAAGCAGTTTTTAATATCACTTAGAAAGTGACTTACAGTTTGTATCCAAGTCACAGCACCAAAAAAAATAATAATAAAATAAAATAAAAAATAAAAAAACAAAGAAGGTGACTTGCTTCTTTGAGAAATTTGAGTGACACATGCTTGGTTTATTACTTACAACATAATGGCAACATTAAAAATTTTGTGTATTTGAGCAACCAAAAGTGAAATATGAAGGGAAAGAAGCTGACTTTTTAAAACCAAGTATTAAGTGAATACTATGGGATAGAAATAACTAACTAGCAAGACCAAAAACAAATGAATTATTCTCAATTTTGTCTCTTTCTGGGTGGAAGAATTTGGACAGAACTAACCTCTTAGTGCTTCAGGGATATTTTTAAAAATAAAAAATGAGTATTCTTTATTATGTGTACATTATTAAATTCTAATTTCTTGATTGTGATGTTTTAGCACTTGTTTAAAAAAATAACACATTTTAAGGTTTTCATAATTATACATTGGTAGGAACCTCCTATAAATATAACAAAGATAATAAGCATAAAGCTTTTGTAATAATTATGTGATGAATTAGTATTTAGTAGGTTCAAAATAAAGCACTATGTGTGAAAGCGTTAAAAAGTGAAATAAAAGAAATGTGTTTGACCAAGTAGGGGTAAGGATTCTTATATCCTAAATTGATCTGGACATTAAATGTATGCATGTATAGATATATATGAAAAAATGTAGAGTGCATAAAAGACTGTAAATATGGGATATTTAAAATTTTTCTCTCATATCTATCATAATGGAAAAAAACATGGAATGCAAAATAGATAAATAAGGCCCATTCATAGATTTATGTCATCATGTTTGGTAAATTCTTCTCTCTCATTGAGCACAATTCTTAATTGCATAATCTTTTTCTTTTGAGCAAATAAATGAGAGCTAATAAGTTCTTAGACAAAACTATGCAGGTCATTAGAATATAATACAATAGTAATGTGGCTTTTTCTTTTTCTTTTTTTTTTCTTTTTTTGAGAGGGAGTCTTGCTCTTGTCACCTAAGCTGGAGTGCAATGTCATGACCTCGGCTCACTGCAACCTCCACCTCTAGGGTTCAAGCAATTCTCCTGCCTCAGCCTCTTGAGTAGCTGGGATTACAGAAGCGTGCCACCATGTTTGGGTAATTTTTGTTTTTAGTAGATATGGGGTTTCACCATGTTGGGCAGGCTGGTCTCAAACTCCTAACTTCGTGACCCGCCTGCCTCAGCCTCCCAAAGTGCTGGGAAAATACCTCATATATTGAATCAGTGTTGATCATTTAATTTCTTATTTTACACAAAATAAATGTGTTGTTTTCATTCTTTCAAACTTTATTATTTTCCTTGTATCTTTTTAAAAAAAAAATTTCTCATTTCTTAAACTAGCACTGCAAAAGATTATGATGCTATATGAAATACACCTGAAAATTATAGAAAACATATTACAACTGGACTTGAATTAAAACCTTTCATTATTTTCTTCATTGGAGAAACATAAGGGGTGTATTTTGAAATGGGTGGAAAGAAAGTGGTAAAAAGTAATGCATTTCATATTTCAGTGTGGAAAAAAAAATTTTTAAATCAATATAAGGAGTTATCTTCAATGCATTTTTAAAAATCCAGTTCTTTGCAAAACTGAGCTAAAAAGAGAAAGATTCCTTCATCTCAAAAGTGGGTCTGTACCATTAAATCTTAAATTAATAGTAGGCTCTATTCTTTGCACCTCCAGACCAGTGTGTGTGTGTGTGTGTGTGTGTGTGTGTGTGTATGGGTGTGTGTTGGGGGGGTATTGGTGGGAGCTGGTGTGTGTGGTGTTGTGGTTGGCTTATAAGGTTAGAAATGTAAAAATTACCTGATCTGAAGCTTTTACAGAAATGTTAATTTGGAAAAGTTCTTTGACGTTTTTGCCCTGAAGAACATTTCTTTGTGTGTTAAATTTGCACTAATTCAGCAAGTACACATTGTTGTAGTCACTACTCTTCTCAAGGAGTTTATTATTTCACAATGGAGGTAAGATGTATATATTATGACCTTGAAATTCTGAAAATTCAGTTCTGCAATGTCATATAAGCTCCTGGATATTCTGTTTAATATTTATGAATATTAGATTCTTTCTTTGCAAAGTACAATAAGAATAATATAAACATTCCTAACGGGGCTGCTGTGTTATGCTTTAACTTTAATTAGAAAAACAAATTCACATGATCTGGGATCAGCTACTCATATGCCTTTTTTAAAAATCTTGAATGTCTTCCACAATTTGGGAGCCAAAAGCAGAGGAGGTTTTTGAACCAAACATCATCACAGACTTTTTGCCAACAGATTTTAAATACATTAATTTACAAATAGGAGTTTGGGCTTAGACCCAATAGTGAATATAAGTGTTGAGATCTCAAGTGGGCAGGTAGGGTCATTGTTTTCTCTGACATCAGCTTTACGGTTTTCTAAAAATTATTACTAAACTATAAAACTCAGACAAACTTTAATGTAAACTGCTTTATTATTATTATTATTATTATTATTATATTATATTTTGAGACAGAGGCTCGTTCCATCGCTGGGCACCAGGCTGGAGTACAGTGGTGCGATTTTGGCTCACTGCAACCTCCGCCTTCCAGGTTCAAGCAATTCTCCTGCCTCAGCCTCTCTAGTAGCTGGGACTACAGACGGGTGCCACCACGCCCAGCTAATTTTTGTATTTTTAGTAGAGACAGGGTTTCACCATGTTGGCCAGGATGGTCTCGATCTCTTGACCTTGTGATCCACCTGCCTCGGCCTCCCAAAGTGCTGGGATTACAGGCCTGAGCCACCACCATGCCCGACCCTTCTTTATTATTATTATCATTTTATTATACTCCAAGCTTTGAGATACGTGTACAGAATGTGCAGGTTTGTTAATAGGTATACATATGACATGGAGGTTTGCTGCACCCATCAACCCGTCAACGACATTATGTGTTTCTCCTATTGCTATCCCTCCCCTAGTCTCCCACTTCCTGACAGGCCCTGGTGTGTGATACTTCCCTCCCTGTGTCCATGTGTTCTCATTGTTCAACTCCCACTTCTGAGAGAGGACATGTGGTGTTTGGTTTTTCTCTTCCTATGTTAGTTTGCTGAGAGTGATGGTTTCCAGCTTTATCCATGTCCCTGCAAAGGACCTGAACTCATCCTTTTTTAGAGCTGCATAATATTTCATGATGTATATGTGCCACATTTTCTTTATCCAGTCTATCATTGATGGGCATTTGGGTTGATTCCAAGTCATTAGGTAAACTGCTTTCTTCTTAGATACCTGGGTATGGAAGGGATTAATTCTGCCATTGGCCAATAATACGGATTCCGTATCTCATTTCTTTACCCTGTAAGATCTAGCAGTGATTTTTATAAACACACAAACATATAGCACATAAACATTTACACACACACATATTTATTATATTATATTTATATGAGATAATATTACCACCCTGCTTCAAATCTTCTCAATCAGAGGTACATAAATTGCTGTGCATAGACACACTCTGGTCTGTGAACATCTTTTTACTAATCCACGATAAGATAATTGTGAGTATGGAATGAATTTTGTAAGAATTTCTCACTACTACTCTAGTTTTATTTTAATTTTATTGGATTTTACAAGATTATCAGACTAACATTAGATTGGAAATTATAAAACTAAACAGAAAACCACTTGTCCTTTACCTTGCATAGTTTGAAAACATGACTTTCACTTCTACTCGATATGTCCAACCTATCCTTTGCTCTCTGGCTTTTTCTCACTGTAATCTCCTTCTTGTCCCCTAGCATGTAGTTAGCTGACCTCACTTTTTGTGCACTGAAGCTTCCAAGCCTATTTCTGTTCTCTGAGTCCTCTGTGCACTTTGTGTTTTGTGTGTGTGTGTGTGTGTGTGTGTGTGTGTGTGTGTGTGTCTGCCTGTCACTCTCTTCCTAGAGACTTCCATGTCTGGACATCATTTGATTATAGGTGACAATTCAGTCTAGACACACCATGCCTCCCACCTTCCCTGACTTTGAGCTCACCTTTAATCACATAATCACAATTTATTTTTGTAATTGTACTCATCAGGCTGTGAATCATCTCTTTCACTTGTTTCCCTATTTATTTTCAGATTCTCTGATCTAGAAGAGAAGCCCCATGACAGAAAGAACCTAGTATATTTTACTTGGTGTCTAATTTTAGAACCTAGAATAGCGTCTGTGAACATAATAGGTACTCAAAATATAATGGCTAAGTGTTAAAGGTTGAATGTCTTATACAGTACTTTACAGTTCAAAAAGTAATTGCACCCACATTAAAGGGCTCCAAATTATTTAGTTTTATTTTAAATAAAATTTGATTGAATAAAAGATTAAGCAGATATCATAATTAGATGAAAAAAGACAGTGGGGTGGAGTCAGTACAACTGGATTGCCATTTATCATTTACGTTCCAACAAACCTGCTTGTCAAGTGAATTCCAAATCCTTCATCTATAAAAATGAGGGTTATAACCATGTATCTAGCTTCTCAAGAGGATTCAAGGAAATCACATTTCTAAAATCATCAAACACAGAGGTTGGCACATAATATGCTTTCTCAGTTATTCTTTTAATCAGAGAGGATGATGCTCAGCATAACTAATAAATTATTACCTTTCTTAATATGAAAGAAATTATATACCCAACGTTATTTGTTTACAAAGCAAATCCTGTCTTCCTTTCAGCAATATCTATCTGTCTCTATCTATGTATGTATCTATCGTATCTATGTATGTACATATATATATACACACAAACATATATACACATGTATCTATGTGTGTGTATATATATAATTTATACATATATAATATATATATATATGTTAATGTAGTTTTTCAGAGACATATATATCTTCTAAGAAACAGATTTTATTTTTAACAACAAACTCTAATTTAACCTGCTGAGAAAGTATTTCTCAACTTCAGGCAATTTTTACTTTGAAAAATTCTGTTCAGTTAAGGCCATAACAGTAAATCCAATTTGCCATCTAGTATTCTTAGGGATTTATTGACTGCTTAATTTGATGGCTTGGAATCTATTCATAATCTTAATAAAAATACATGTTAAAACACATTTTTGAAGGACACAGTTATTTCAGGACTTCCATTTTTATTGCCCAGAAACATTATTGTCAGCACTGAGAGAGGATCATAGACTTGCTTAACATTATAAAAGAGAGAGGATGTAATGTACATGAAAGCTCTGCATATCCACCCCGCTATCTATCTCACATTCCAAACTTTATGCGTTTTCCAATCCATGTCTTTATACATTTTGTTCATATTCTAGTATAACTTAACAGCTATATTATCAAAATCTGCTTGGTTTGAATTAAAATCAAAAAATTCTACATGAACATTTTAAAGTAAAATATTTACACATTAGATAAATTTCAGAAAAATTCCCCAGGTGGACAATTTTTACATGACTGGACTAAATACATTCTACAGAACTAAATCTTCTGACTCATATTTATTATATTAGGTCGGTGCAAAGGTAATTGCGGTTTTTGCCATTACTTTCAATGGGAAAAAAATCTCAATTACCTTTGCACCGACCTAATAAGAATGATCTTCATTTAAAAAAACAGATATCCTATTTTTTTTTTCAGAAAAACAATATATTGATTAATGAATACCCTGGGCAAATATAAAATATTTTAGATTTATTAGGTGGATACTATTTAGCAAAATCTCTGTTTTACAGATAATGATTAATTAGTTCTGTAAATGTTTCCCGAGGGCCTATTATTTTTATACATAGACAAGATACAAGATGATCTAACACAAGGCTACTCTCTAAAGAGCACTCCTAGTTGCAGTAGCTGTCAGTTGCATCAAAGTGGGGTTCATTATGGAAACACGTGAAAAGCCACCTGACATGGTCATATAAATTATTTTCATGGAGTAGTGTTGGCTCTTGGCACACGAATAGGATTTTGCCAAGCAAGAATAGGAGAAGGGGCTGGGCGCCGTGGCTCACGCATGTAATCCCAGCACTTTTGGAGGCCGAGGCAGATGGATCATGAGGTCAGGAGATCAAGACCATCCTGGCCAACATGATAAAACCTCTTCTCTACTAAAATACAAAACATTAGCCAGGCCTCATGTCAGGCGCCTTAGTCACAGCTGAGGCAGGGGAATCCCTTGAACCCGGGAAGCGGAGGTCGCAGTGAGCCGACGTTGAACCACTGGACTCCAGCCTGGTGACACAGTGAGACTCCGTCTCAGAAAAATAAAAATGAGTAGCAGGAGAGCAATACACATGATATTAAAATGTGCAACTATAAATAGTTCAGGATGACTAGAGAATACTGCAAGGTAACACTGGTCAGATTGAGTAGAAAGCAGGTGGACATGGATGATTAGGGAAACTGGCTTTCAACTTTCTCATGAGATCAGTTTGGGAATGTAAGATAAGACTGTGCAAGCACATAGAAGAAAGTTCTGGGCCGGGCGTGGTGGCTCAGGCCTGTAATCCCAGCACTTTGGAAGGTCAGGCGAGTGGATCACCTGAGGTCGGGATTTCAAGACCAGCCTGACCAGCATGGAGAAACCCCGTCTTACTAAAAATGCGCAACTACCCGGGCATGGTGGTGCATGCCTGCAATCCCAGCTGCTCTGGAGGCTGAGGCAGAAGAATCGCTTTAACCGGGGAGACAGAGGTTGCAGTGAGCCGAGATCGCGCCATTGCACTCCAGCCTGGGCAACAAGAGTGAAACTTCGTCTCAAACAAAAAACAAACAGAAAAGTTCTGGCAAGGTCTTATGTGCCAGGAGTAACAATTTAGACTTTTATCCTGAAGGATTGAAGCACAAACTCGGCATGGTTAATTTAGCATTTTGAACACTAATTCCAGCAGATTTCTAATCCATGCATGCTCTGTTTATTCTTTATTATGAAACTAAAGCCTAGGAATTCTTCACTGTCTGTTATCTTCCAGTATTTGGCCTCTTTGATTGAAGATAAAGACTGGTGTCACATGAAAACAGACATTTTCTTCTTTCACTCATGTCCGCTATTAGTCTCTATGAATTTTAAGAACAGAAAAATATTGCATTCTGAGAAAGAAACAAACTTTGAACCCTTTCTTTATCCCATTAAAAATCCCACTACTGCAGTAGGGAACACAGAGGAGATTCCCAATATTCAAAGGTGACATTTTGACATTTGCCCCTGTTGCACAGCAGAAGGTGTCTTAAGAGTATCCTAAGTGGAAGGATACAGTAAAAACAGTATATTGTCTCTATTACACTGTGCTGTCTCCCTTAAAATTACCCCTACTGGAAAGTGCTTGTGTTTATGTGTTCCCAAAAGCAGGAACAGTCTGTGTTGTTTATATGCATATGTTTAATGTCTTCAAACAATTCTGTAATTCTGAGCATACAGGATGGTTTACATATATACGTAAATTCTTTAGAAATACTACACATACACACATATACAAGAGATAGAAGGTATTTAAAGTCCCTAAAGGTTCTTCTCTCTCTCTCTCTCCCTCCCCGCTTCCCCCTCTTTGTTCACACACACATGCACACACACACACACACACACACACACACACACTTTTCTGTAAAGTACAGGCTGGCATAAACACATGCATATACACACAAACACACACAGTAATACAAATATTCATTACTGACCAGGCATTCCAATGTTTGAAGTGTGTGTGTGTATATATATATATATGTATGTGTGTGTGTGTGTATATTATATATATGTGCATTTATTTCATTGAAATATATATTCCAATGAAAGGCAAGAACTGTTTGTCCTAACATGGCCAGATTGTACACAAATACTGTAAGTTCCTCAAAACAAATCAAGCCCTGTAGAACCTTAAGAGTGATGTCTTCATATTTGTTTACTCCTAATTTCAAAACTCTGAAGTCTTTGAGATCATAAGACTATGAGAATCTCTGTTCTAATAAGAACACAAGTGAAGAATAACTACTGAAAAGTGGTTTCCATCATTTTCCATTTCTTCCTACTACCTTTCCCCCTAACTAATATATGCCCAGGCTCATTGGCATTTGAAATCCTATAGTTATTCTCTGTTCTCCAGAGTATAATCTTCCAAACTCTACTCTGAGAAATGCTAGCACACCAACAAATTGTGGTCCTGAATTAACTATATTTTGAAAGCACTGAAACAAAACATAGCCTTCTTAGAAAGCCACAATTAAGATTGAATACCTTATATTTTCTAAATTGACATTGTTTACCATTTTACATAGAACTTTTCAAATTTATATGACAACAGATCCTTCCTCCTCACACAACATTTACACACACACCCCACCATCATCACCACCACTACCACTAAGTGATATAATGGGAATCAAATTTTAGAAACACTCAGCAATTTGGGAGGCTGAGGAGGGTGAATCACCTGAGCTCAGGAGTTTGAGACCAGCCTGGCCAACATGGCAAAACCCCACCTCTACTAAAAATACAAAAATTAGCCAGGCCCGGTGGCAGGTGCCTATAATCCCAGCTACTAGGGAGGCTTTGGCCTCTTCCAGCGTGTGAGGGAACAGCAAGAATGTGCCATCCATGAGGAACAGGTGCTCACCAGAGAGCAAATCTACTGGAGCCTTGATCTTGGACTTCCCAGCCTCTAGAACTGTAAGTGAATTTCTGATGTTTATAAATTACTCAGTACATGGTTTTTGTTGTTGTGATGGTTTGTTCATTTGTTTATTTTAATATAGCTGTCCAAATGTGCTAAAACACAGTGAAACAGAAAATAGCATCTTAGACCTGGGTCGTAGTACTTTCCTTGCCACTCTCTACCTAAATGATCATGGAAGCCTTTCTTTTTGTGAATTCATCGTGTTTACAGTGAAATAACAGTCTTTCTCAGACATTCATTTGAAAGTAAAACAGAATACATGTGTGAATGAAAACATCTCAAGTTCTAAAAATATTGTATTATTTCAAATCAGAAAATTAACAAAAGCATTAATAGTGATGATGACTAGCATTTATTATGATTCACTATGCATGACTCAATGTACTAAGCCACAAAAATTCAATACAATAGTTCATTAAATTCCACTGGTATCCATCCCTATTCCTCAAGTAGAAATACTAAGTTTCAGAAGTTAAATACCAAGTAAGAGATGGGATTAAGATCCCAATCTAATATTATTAGCTGGTAAGCTTCATTGAATGTTTCCAGAGGTAGCCAACCTATTCTATAAATTTGTGTATCCCCACCAAACCCAGCACAGCCTCAAACATGTTCTAAAGCAACTAACAAATTTATTTATTCACAGACATGCAATGCCTTATTGGAAATTGTAGCCAACATAAGACACAGCAATTGATATTATTTAGTCGGCTGTTCTAATTAACCAAAATCCAATACTAAGTTCATTGTTTTACATCACAGTTTATTAGTTCCTAGAGTAAAATGATCTGTTCTCATGGTACCCTTTGAATTAAATCCATAATATATCTATTATCAATACATTTATTTGAATATATAGAATACCAAAATTCATATACCTGTTTTTTAAAATTTATTTTTAATGTTGAAATTAAAAGTGTTTCTTTTTTTTTAAGTCAGTATTTTGAAACTTGGAGGAACCTTTAAAATTACCTGTTTTTAGTTCAAATTAGATTTGGACTTCTAGGTACAAAGAAAGGAAATGAGTTACCCAAATCTTAAAAAGAATTTGAGTGCCAGGCCTTGTACTCTGCCCTGTGTCTCAGTAACACTTGGGGGATAGTTTTGGCTTCTGGTCATTGGAATGTCCTTTGGTGAATATTTAAAAGTTTCAGTAAATTACTGACTACTTCATGATGGATATAACTTCTAGCTCAGATGATATCATAAAAATTAACTGGAGGATGATTATGACTGAACTGGAGGATGATTAAGAATGAACTAGAATGCTATGGTACTAGCATCTTCTACCATAATCTGTATAAGATCCTTCTTAATTAGGGTTTTTTTGTTGTTGTTGTCATTGTTGCTATTGTTCTATTGTTGCTGTTTTATCTAGCAATTAGGAAGTTGTCGAAACCTTTCCTGGTAGAAGAAATTCTCCCTGTGTTGGCCTTTCTTCAACTTAAATAGATATCAGTCTTTCAGGGAGAACTCACTAGAGTCAATATTAAAGAAAGCTGAGGCTGCAGGGAGATAAAAATGATTGAAGGGCACATAGAGTGAAAGAGATAAAGTGAACTCAGATTGTCCAATGCCCATTTGCATCTATTTTCTTCTTGTTGCAAATGTACGTAAAGAAGTGACTGTTTTCATTATATTATTATTATATATTTAATTACTTTTAACTATATAAAAATATTAATGCTAAGTACTTTTAGTTGTTATTTATTATGTTTATTATTTAATATTCGCCACTAAATAGGAAAGAAGAAATATTACAACCATTTTGTAGGTGACTTAGCTGAAGTTCAAAGAAGTTAAATATTTAAAACTTGTGGGCCGGGCGCGGTGGCTCACGCCTGTAATCCCAGCACTTTGGGAGGCCGAGGCGGGTGGATCACGAGGTCAAGAGATCGAGACCATCCTGGCCAACACGGTGAAACCCCGTCTCTACTAAAGTACAAAAAATTAGCCGGACGTGGTGGTGCGTGCCTGTAGTCCCAGCTACTCGGGAGGCTGAGGCAGGAGAAT
>PVKP010030332.1:0-28026 GCA_004027715.1 Plecturocebus donacophilus
ACTCTGTCACCTAGGCTGGAGTGCAGTGGCTCCATCTCAGCTCAAGGCAACTTCTGCCTCCTGGGTTCAAGCGATTCTCCTGCCTTAGCCTCCCAAGTAGCTGGGACTACAGGCATGAATCACCACACCCAGCTAATTTTTATATTTTCAGTAAAGATGGGGTTTCATCATGCTGGCCCGGCTTGTCTTGAACTCCTGATCTCCAGTGATCTGCCTGCCTCAGCCTCCCAAAGTTCTGGAATTACAGGCATGAGCCACTGCGCCCAGACTTGTTATAAAACTCTTTTAAGAAAATCAGGCAGCCGGGTGCAGTGGCTCACACTTGTAATCCCAGCACTTTGGGAGGCAGAGATGGGCAGGTTGCCTGAGGTCAGGAGTTCAAGACAAGCCTAGCCAATATGGTGAAACCCCATCTTTACTGAAAATATAAAAATCAGCTGGGCCTGGTGACACATACCTGTATTCCCAGCTACTTGGGAAGCTGAAGAAGGAGAATTGCTTGAACCCAGGAGGCGGAGGTTGTCTTGAGTCAGTATTGAACCACTGCACTCCAGCCTGAGGGACAGAGTGAGACTCTGTAAAGAAAAAAAAAAATCCCAACAAATGAGGTGGGTCTCATTTTGTTGCAAGCTGGTCTTGAACTCTTGGCCTCAAGTAATTCTCCCACCTCAGCTTCCTGAGTAGCTGGGATTACTAATTGCATACCATCATGCCTGGCTTTTTTTTTTTTTTTTTTTTTTTCATTTTTAAATATTTCTAACTATCAGATTCGGTGTGTGCTTCAAAGAGGAAAGATTTGTTTTAAAAAGAACATATATTTTGCCAGTGTGGTGGTTCACGCCTGTAATCCAAGCACTTTGGGAGGCTGAGGCAGGTGGATCACTGAGGTCAGGAGTTCAAGACCAGCCTGAGTTCAAGACCAGCCTGACCAACACGGTGAAACCCCATCTCTATTAAAAACATAAAAATTAGCTGGGTGTGGTGGCGTGCACCTGTAATCCCAGCTACTTGGGAGACTGAGGCCGGAGAATCACTTGAACCTGGGAGGCGGAGGTTGCAGTGAACTGAGATCACACCACTGCACTCCAGCCTGGGCGACAGAGCGAGACTCTGTCTCAAAAATAAATAAAAATTTAAAAATATATTTTATATTCTTATAGTGATATTTTTACCAGCAGTATATAATAATGAGCACTGAATCAGGCAGACCTGGTTCAAATCCTGCTTTGCCATTTTCTAGCTGTGTGATCTTAGGCAAATTACTTTCTTCTCTGAGCCATTTCCTTCCTTACAAGGCTTTTGTAGGATGTAACGAGATAATATTTTAAAAATAAGTGTAAGGCCAGGGGCAGTGGCTCATGCCTGTAAATCCCAGCACTTTGGGAGTCCGAGGCAGGTGAATCACTTGAGGCCAGGAGTTTGAGACCAGGCGGCCAACATGGTAAAACCCCATCTCTACTAAAAATAGAAAAATTAGCTGGGCATGGTGGCACATGCCTGTAATCTCAGTTACTTGGGAGGCGGAGGCAGGAGAATTGCTTGAACTCGGGAGGTGGAGGTTGCAGTGAGCCGAGATGGTGCCACTGCATTCCAGCTTAGGCCATAGAGCAAGACTCCATCTCAAAGAAAAAAAGTGTTAACATAGGTTACTCACTTGTATAATAGCCTTATAAATTAGATACTGTTATTGTCATTTTACAGCTGAGAAAACTGATGCCCAACACATATAACTAGTACATGCTAGTGCCCATCTTTGAATCCAGGTCAGCTTGGGCACCTGCCCTCTGATTTCCATGATGTGCTTTGCCATGCGCTCAAAGCCCTTGGAACAGTCCCTGGCATTAGTAAATGTCCAATAAATGTTGGCTGTGGTTATGATTTTTTTTATCTTGACTTTGGGGGTGCTTTGGCCAGAATTTCATATCGATTTTGTACCTTTTAGGGCATGTAAATTTTGTAATTTTTGTTGCAAAGCTCTTGAATTTCCAGGATTAATTTCCCCGTTTTCTTCAAATGTTTAAATTGCAGGTGCAACTGCCGAAAGAACTGGCGTAAGAGGCAACAGAGTCATCTAGAAGAACAAGAAATGGAAATAATGACTTATGGATTACAGCATGGAGACTGTGTCAGCAGCAATACTTTAGGATTCACGTGGCGGAACTGGGAACAATGCTACCATCTGATGGGGTATTTGTAAAAGGCAGAATGTTTGGGCCATGAAGAATTAGGGGCTGAAGAGGAAGGTGGAAGGAGATAAAATACAATATTCAGGCTGGGCGCGGTGGCTCACGCCTGTAATCCCAGCGCTGTGGGAGGCCGAGGTGGGTGGATCACAAGGTCAGGAGATTGAGACCATCCTGGCTAATATGGTGAAACCCCGTCTCTACTAAAAATACAAAAAATCAGCCAGGCGTGGTGGCGGGTGCCTGTAGACCCAGCTACTGAGGAGATTGAGGCAGGAGAATCGCTTGAACCTGGGAGGTGGAGGTTGCAGTGAGCCAAGACCTGTGCAACAGAGCGAGACTCTGTCTCAAATATATATATATATATGTATTCAGAGGCAACATTTTCTACTTGCAATCAATTTGAGTGACTTAGGTGAAATTTAGAGTCATGTTTCCAGAAACAGAAGTTTAAAAAAAATTTTTTTAAACATTCGCTTTATTATTATTTTCTTCTGGAAAATAATAACTATAACAGAAGTGTTAATTATTATATCCCCATTTTTTTCTCTTTCCATCTCTTCTGCTATAATCCATCACATAGTGCCTTAAAGGGAACAAACAGTGTTTCATCCTATGAAAATGTGAAGGATGAATTGAGCTCCTGGCCCTTCTGTTTCTTTGAAATGAAAGGATTGTTCCTTAGCGCTTCTCTGGAGAATCAGTGGAGCTTTTCAGTTTCCCACCCTGCCTGCCTTTCTCCCTCGGCGACTCCATTCATATTTTGGAGTATTCTTTCTATAGATGTATCTGTGAGGAGCAGAACACATAAGCCATAGAATGTGGTGAAAATGAAGTGTCACTAGGAAAAGTAATGGGAAATGTAAACCCTGCATCTCTGAAAACTTCCTGGCAACAAGTTTTCATATATAGAGGGACAACGGGAAGCAGCATGCTGCTTTTATAGGAAAAAAGTTTTACATAATATAGTTAATGACAAGCTTTTGGTTTTGGCTAAATACTTTCACACACATATACACACTCATATATGGTTTACTCTGTAAGTCTAATTTGATTTTATCACTCTCAAACATCTTTTAAAGGAAACGTGCTTACAGGATTAAACTTGAACTACTTATCCTATCCTTCAAGGTGCTCCATTGCCTGGCCCCAATTTACTAATCCTGTCTTATCTCCCACAAATCCTTTATTCTCCTCTTGATGAAACATCATTGTGCACACCCCCTGTGCCTTTGCTCGCATTAAGCCTTCCATAGAACACTTCCATAGAACACCTTCTTATGGAAGTCTCTTCCATAAGAGACTTCCCTCCTGCTCTCCATTAATGAAAGTCCTATTCAGTCTTCAATTCCCAGGTCAGGTCCTGTCTCCTCCATAAAATCTTTCCAGACAACTCCAATCTGTCCTTCTTCCAAGTTCCCAGAGACCTTAATTATTCTAGTCACTAGGTGCATAGAATTTGAGATTTTTGTAATAGAAGTAGTGTGAACCCTAGAAATTAGATCAAGCTTTGGACCGGGCACGGTGGCTTACACCTGTAATCCCAGCGCTTTGGGAGGCTGAGGCCGGCAGATCACCAGAAGTCAGGAGTTCGAGACCAGCCTGACCAACATTGTGAAACCCTGTTTCTACTAAAAAAAAAGAAAAATACAAAATTAGCTGGGCATGGCAGCTCATGCCTGTAATTCCAGCTACTTGGGAGAATGAGGCAGGAGAATCGCCTGAACACAGGAGGTGGAGGTTGCGGTGAGCCGAGATTGTGCCATTACACTCCAGCCTGTGCAACAAGAGCGAAACCCTGGCTCAAAAAAAAAAAAAAAAAAAAAAAAAAAAATTCTAGAAAGCCCCTATGCATTTGTTTGTATAGCCACAGTATTATTAAAGTCAGGAATTTCAAAAAGTGCTGAAAGAGGGTTTTTATCTTAGATATACACAAAGAAAAGATGATCCAATGTCATAGCTTATGGCCTCAATACACAGGTTTTGCCAAAGAGGTGAAGCAGTTCACATTACGCTTTTTCTAACTACCACCTGACCCTAAAGATCTTAGTTGCAGATTTTCACTTGTTTTTCAAATGTAATCATAATTTACAACATTTATATGTTACATTTTTCTGTTACCCTTCCAGAATTGACCACTGGCCATTAGTAATTACAAGTATCTTTTTTTTATTAGTCTCTCCAAATTTATTATATTTCATCATCAGAATTCACCCTGTAGAAAATGAAAAGGGCTAACATGTATATAAAACTCATGTCAAGTTTAAAAATACGACCCCACTAGAATTGTTTTATTCTGGTTGCAAGTTTAAAGTATTCAAGCTTTACTAACCAGTATTTGAAACAGCTAGTGTTTGCTATATAGTACATCTTCACTGTTTATAGGGTCGTTGCCAAGTTTCTCAGATATTTAAGACAGACGTGTGTTAAATAAAGTCTCACCAAAAAAAACCTTTAATCAATTTTATTCTTCATATTTGGGTAAGGGTACAGATGCTAGACCATGTCTGTGAAGTCATGGTGATATCACTGTGCTAAAGATGATGGCTATAGGTTGGCTGAGAATTTAAAATGCAAGAATGATTAGAAGGAGCATATCATTGCTTCTTATTCTAGGACATACAAAGAGTTTCTTCAGTAAGTATCACTCCAGCTGACTTCACAATTTAATGCTACGGAAACCTAAATGTTTCCACTTCATCTATGAAATCATTCAATTGGCAGGCAAAACATTTTTTATAACCTATTTATAAAAACAGGAACAGACGAAAAGTAATAGAATGTATAAACTCATGCTATCGTAATTCTAATGTCTAGCTATCAAAGCATATGGTTGTAACAGTTGCCATCTAAAATTTTTATGAGCTGCAGAAGCTGCATTCCATTTGCATTACCATTTTTTAAAGTCTTTTTGCTTGGTCATCTAAAGATGTTTTTCAAATTTCAAATGATCAGCCATTGTTGTCCTCCTTATACCCCTAAGGAATTAATAAAATGCACATTCATTTCCTTCTTTCTAAATGTTCCAGTTAAAAACTAAACAATAAAAAAAATGGGAAACATTATCTTGGACCTTTTTTGTTTTTTCATTGTAACAACAAAAAATGTGCAAGGTAAACAGAAGTCAAGTTTGTTTTATTTTTTTGTCTGTTTTTTAACAGGTCTGTCCAGAATAATACAGGTTACAGAGCTGTAACCACCTTAAGGAAAGTAACATTAAGTTTGCAACAAATACCTGCTGGTGAAAACATATTACTAGCATTTCAAAAATTTACAAAAATGTAACAAAATATCCTAGACAGCTATTTTTATATTTGTAAACAAAGTATAAACAACTGGTTTAACCATTTTCCACTGCACATCAAACAGGGCAAAGTGATAGAGATCATCTTTGATTTTTAAAGAAGAATAATAAAAACTAATTTATATTCCACACTTAAAATTCTAGGGGATTAGAAACAGGCTATCACATGATGTCATCTACTTTAACAGCCTTTTCATTTACTCATATTGTCTTGATACTTTGCAATGCTTTTTTATTCCTGTAATAGTATTGTTGCTGTAAAAGCCATAATTCTTTTATTTTTTTATTCCCTTAAAGAAATAGTGTGATCTATTTCACATTAGATTTCATAAACACAATGAAATTTCAGACACAATAGGAGGGTGGTGGTTTTCTTTCCATCTCTGAGGCCTTGTCTCTGAAACATCAGAGCTGATAATAGTTCGGCCTACACATGCATGCTCCCATAGATAATTGGGTGGTACGTGCACCTCCTATTTCAAAAACACAAGCAGAAAGTAGGTCTGGACAAGGGCAAACTGCAACTCAATTTCTGCTGCAACCCTATCTCAGGTAAGTTATGTTTATTCCTTCATTTTGTTGATATAGTCAGTGAATTTGTTGACGTTTTCTTCCTGCTGTTCTAGGGCATCCAGGACAATGCCCATCGGTGTCCTCTTCAAACCTATTCCTTCCATTTTATTCTCCAGTTTATTCTTCAAGTTCCGAAGTCTCAACGATGCATGGATAAACATCACTGCAGAGAAGTGACACCTGGTTAACCCCAAAGCAACAATTCTCATTTGCCACATCAATATTACAGTCCCTCTCTCCACATTTTCAGTCAACTGCCTTAGTTAGCTACAGTCCAGTCTGCTTCTCTAATTGATCCAAGCCTTCAAATGGCTCCATGAACTTTATATAAAGCTCTTCATCAAGTCATACATAGTTTTTTGCTGCATTGAAGTAAAATGCTGTATTCAACAGGAAGGACCATAATCTGGAAGCCACACCCTTTCCTTCACAACTGACATCATCATCACCTTGAAGATGTTACGTAAATGCCCTGAAATTCAGAGTGAAGCAATGTGATTCCAACCTACCTAAAAATCAATTTACCAGAGGCTTTCCAGAAAAGAACTCTTGCTCGATTCAGGAATTATCTGTATCTTGTTCCCTGCAGGAGCATGTGAGTGAAGTCCACTTTTAAAGTGCCTCCCAGAAGCTTTTCCCAAGGTGTTGGGTATAGAATTCTACATTAAAAATCTAAAGGTTTTATAGAGTTTATGTTGCCCACTGTTCCCCAAACTTGTTTGATTATTTTACCACAGATTCCCTGTCCCCTTTCCTGGACCTCCTCAACCTGAGTCTTAAAGAGAAAGACCTGAGAATCTGTATTTTAAATAGGTAACCCTCTCTCCATATGTGATCTATACAAGTGGTTTTACAACTTCCATGTACATTCAAATCACCTGGAGAGCCTGCAAATTCCTGGTCTCCACCACCCCAAATTCAGACTGTTACAACTGAGGGAAGGCTCCAGAAATTCATTATTTTAATAATCACTCTGGATGATTCTGATGTAAGTGGATCTTGGACGCTCATTTTGAAAAATACTGATGTGGATTCATCTGGAGGATATCAACCTAGACCATCCATCAGAAATAGTTGAGTAGCTTTCTAAAAACATAACGTCCTTGGGCACCACTGTTGATCCACAAAATAAAGATGCGGCTGGGAAATTTATATTTTAAAGAAGTATACTGGATGATCTTCACAATTATCAGTTTGGGAATCACTTATCTAATTTCCTTATTTTAGAGATGAATGAACTACAGCCCATCTAAGATGACTGGTCCAAATGACACGCTGGTTTCCAGCGGTCTAAGAATAGAAATCAGGACCCTTGACTATCTACCTCTTGATACATTTCATTACACTGGCCTGATGCAGACTCTGATACGGAATGGTGTTGAAATTAGCAAGCTGTTTGATTAAATAGCATCATTGAAATACTAAACCTATAGCCCCTATGGAAAATCTGAAGAAAATTTCAAAGTCTGAATTTGTTGGTTCAAATATTTTATCCAATATGGTGTGGGATGCATCCATGAATCTGGGCTTAATCTAACAAAGCCCTAAACAAGCAACTAATTTCATTTAATGGAATGAATGCACATGTAAAATGTTACTGAAAGTTAAAGGGATGTGCCTGTCACTTAATACACTAAAATTTTAATCAGATTTCTGCTGATTAGGCTGGGATTTTATTTCTTCTCTATTTTAGGCTTCAAGTGTTTGGAGTCTTAGTAAATAATGCATGTAAAACTTAGAGAATGTCTAGATCTCTTAACCAGAATCTGAGTATTTAGTACCTACATTTTGGGCCAATTATTCCTATAGACTTACCAAACTCTTAACACTAGTTATGATCTCCTGAGCAAGTAGAGAATAGTTTATTTTCAAATAATAAATACATTCATTCCTGTGTCAGGACAACAGAAATGGCACTTAAATATTGAGAATAGACTCTAGAATTATACAAATCTGGGGTCTAGTGCAGGTTATACTACATTCCTGCTGTATGACCTGGGATTTGTCTCTGTTGTGTTTACTGTTGTGTCCCCATAAGAATGTATGACACGGCTGGGTGCAGTGGCTCATTCCTGTAATCCCAGCACTTGGGGAGTCTGAGGCAGCTGGATCACTCGAGCTCGGGAGTTCAAGATCAGCCTGGGCAACATGGCGAAACCCATCTCTACCAAAAATACAAAAAATTAGCTGAGTATGCACCTGTGGTCCCAGCTACTCAGGAGGCTGAGGTGGGAGGATCACTTGAGCCCAGGAGGCAGAGGTTGCAGTAAGCTGAGATCACGCCATAGCATGGGTGACAGAGTAGACCCCATCTCAAGAAAAGAAAAATGTATGACACATCCCAACAAATATTTGTGGAATTAATGAACTACGAGGCCTTGACTCTACTCAAAATACAAAAATTAGCCAGGTGTGGTGGCATACAGTGGCTCATGCCTGTAATCCCAGCTACTTGGGAGGCTGAGGCAGGAGAATCACTTGAACCTGGGAGGCGAAGTTTGCAGTGAGCTGATGATATTGGGCCTCTGTACTCCAGCTTGGGCAACAGAGTAAGACTCTATCTCAAAAAAAAAAAGAAACAGGTTATGGAATTCCCGTTGGATAATTGCTACTAATTCTTTTATGATGTAAGAAAAAGAAAACTCAGGTTCACTTACACAGTAAAGGAAAAGTGATGCCAAACACGAAGACCATGACTCCTCCAAACATGGATATAAGGAAATAGCTCGCCAACATGACCACCATAACGAACGTCGTGGGGTAGCGCTTCTTCATCCGACGAAGGACGTCTTTATTGTGGGCTGCCCACACAAACCCTGTGAACACCAGCACCACCACGATTCCTCCCAGGATCATGTTGAAGGGACTCAGAAACCTGAAATATGGGGAAGAAAAAATAAGGGGTGACTAGTTCAGCAACAGAAGTAGCAAAAGGAGAAGCACGAGAAAGTAGTAAAAACAATTACTGAGAATTTACTAATAATACTTTCTCTAAATTGTCTCATTTAATTTCTCATAACCTTATGAAGGCGATGCTGTTAGTTCATTTCTCAAATGAAGAAACTAAGGCAGCCAGGCATGGTGGCTCACGCCTGTAATCCCAGCATTTTGGGAGGCCAAGGTGGGCAGATCACGAGGTCAGGAGTTTGAGACCAGCCTGGCCAACATGGTGAAACTCTGTCTCTACTAAAAATGCAAAAATTAGCCAGGTGTGGTGGCGCATGCCTATAGTCCCAGTAACTCAGGAGGCTGAGGCAGAAGCATCACTTGAACCCAGGAGGGGGAGTTTGCAACAAGCCGAGATGGCACCATTGCACTACAGCCTGGGCGACAGAGCAAGACTCCACCAAAAAAAGGAAGAAAGAAGGAAGGAAAGGAAGGAAGAAAAAAAACTAAGGCACAGAGGTAAGAAAATGGTGGGGAAGGCCGGGAATAGTACTTCACACCTGTAATCCCAGCACTTTGGGAGGCCAAGGTGGGAGGATCACCTGAGCCCAGGAGTTCAAGACCAACCTGGGCAACATGGCAAAATCCCATCTCTACAAAAATATAAAAATTAGCCAAGTGTGGTGGCACATACCTATATTCCCAGCTACTCAGGAGGCTGAGGTGGGAGGATTGCTTGAACTTGGAAGGTTGAAGCTCCAGTGAGCCAAGATTGCACCACTGCACTCCCGCCTAGATGACAGAGTGAGACCTTGTCTCAAAAAAAAAAAAAAAAAAAAGGTGGAGCTGAGATCATACCCAGGCAGTTCCTGTCAAAGTAGTCCATATCTCATTAGAGGCCCACAATTTTGAAGACTAAAACTCCTGAAGGGACTGTGTTTAGCTTCCACACATCCTGGGCTCTAGTACACAGCAGGTTGTGTTAAGGATTTATTTACATCCTCATAGAAGTACGTAATGGATGAATGTAGACTGCAGGCCACATAATGGCCTCCATGGGCCAGATCCAGTCTACAATCACGTTTTTGCCTGGCCTGTACAGTGTTTTTATAAATGTTTATTTGAAACTCATGTATTAAAAAAAATCCATAAAACTTGGGATTTCTTATTCTCCTAAAACAAGAAAATCTAACAGGGTTAGGCCCACTTCTCCACATGTCAACAGCTGGCTTGAGTGCCTTCTCACTCAGACAGAATAAATGCTCTTCATTGAGCCTCAGTCCACAGTGCTCTCTACTGCATCATGGACACAGAGGCCCAAAGTGAGGCGCTATTAATCACCATTTTTTTTCTTTGAGACATAGTCTTGCTCCATCACCCAGGCTAGAGTGCAGTCGCATGATCTTGGCTAGCCACAACCTCTGTCTCCTAGGTTCGAGAATTCTCATGCCTCACCCTCCCGAGTAGCTGGGATTACAGGTGCATGCCACTACGCCCAGCTAATTTTTTGTATTTTAATAGAGATGGGGTTTTGCCATGTTGGCCAGGCTGGTTTTGAACTCCTGGCCTCAAATGATCTGCCCATCCTGGCCTCCCAAAGTGCTAGGATTATAGGCATGACCCACTGTACCCAGCCTAATCATTGTTTTTCTAATAGCTGGCCTGAATCACTCTCTTACATAACCTGCCTGCCCCATGGAGGCATTTGAGTTTATGACTCCTCACATAGCGAGTTCATTATAAGTCTTTCAAAATGCCTAAAGTATCATTAGGAGATGAATTATCAATGCAGATTTTCAAGCACACAGTTCCAGTTTCATTCTTACATAACAAAGGTCTTTATTATGTGACAGCAATTACACTACTATTGATAATAGAGGAAACACATTATGAAGAAAAAATTTATGCCAGGCACAGTGGCTCACGCCTGTATAATCTTAACACTTTGAAAGGCCTAGACAGGTGGATCATCTGAGGTCAAGAGTTCAAGACCAGCCAGCCAACATGGTGAAATGCCACCTCTCCTAAAAATGCAAAAATTAGCCAGGCGTGGTGGTGGGTACCTGTAATCTCAGTCACTCGGGAGGCTCAAGCAGGAGAATCACTTGAACCTGGCAAGTAGAGGTTGCAGTGAGCCAAGATTCCGCCACTGCACTCCAGCCTGGGTGACAGAGCGAGACTCTGTCTCCAAAAAAAAAAGTTGAAATTTCTATAATTAGTATATTATTTCATAATCAGAAATAAAATGAAAATATAAAAAAGGAAATATAAAATATAAAAGCAGCTGCTTTCCAATCCACAACCCCCATTTGGCACAGGCCAACCACAGAAGTCCATCTCTATTTGTACATCTCTCCAGCAACATTAAAGGAATTTCAGTTCATGAACCACAGTGAAGCTGTTCCTTCTCCAATCCAAATCCTGGTTTTCTGCTCATCCTCCAGATCCTCTTGTGCCAGTCTGTACCACCCCAGTGTCCCAAGCTTCCCCAATACCCAGCACACGTGCCATTCTGTCTGTCCTCTTCCCCTCTCTCTTGGTTCTGTTATCTGAGTCTACTTGGCCTCTCTTCACTTTCCTTTCCTTCTATTTTATTTTATCTGGATTATTCCCTATCTTTGGAGATAACTCTGGAATTGGTCTAGGAAAGACAAAAATTTCCTTATATGCCTGAGGAAAGAAGGAATCTGATAAGGCAAAACTATAGTTCCTTTCAGCAGGTTGTAGAGAGTGGAGAGTGAATGAAGAGGCCTTAAAACTCTTAGAGATTAATACATCTAATCCCAGCACCATGAAAGATTCTAGGCCGGTGTGGTAGCTTACGTCTGTAATCCCAGCACTTTGGGAAGCTGAGGTGGCAGGTGGATTGCTTGAGCCCAGGAGTTTGAGACCATCCTAGGCAACATGGTGAAACCCCATCTCTACCAAAAAAAAAAAAAAAATGCCAAAAGTAGCCAGGTGTGGTGGTGCACACCTGTAATACCCACTACTCAAGAAGCTGAGGTGGGAGGATCACCTGAGCTCAGGAGGTCACGGCTGCAGTGAGCTGTGACTGTGCCACGACACTCTAGCCTGGGTAACAGAGTGAGATCCTGTCTCAGTTAAAAAGTAAAACGATACTTAGAGAAATTGAGAAATTTTACCAAAGACTATAGTATAGTAGGATAAGAGGAGTTTATTTCTGTTTGCTTATTTTTATTTTCATATTTTTTTTCAAATATATTCCTTGTATTCCTTGATGAATTCCTTGGTGTATTGATGTATTCCTTGATATATTCCATGTATTCCTTGATGAATTAAAAAACTGATATTTCAAAATGAACAAATGAAATTGGAGAAAGGCTCTTGAATATAACAAACCCTTTTACAAAGCCTTGACTTTGACCTATAACCTACCCAAATGTTTCTTCTGAGCCATAAAGAAAAGCAAAGATTGCTGGGCACTGTGGCTTACACCTGTAATCCTACCACTTTGGGAGGCTGAGGTGGGTGGATCACGAAGTCAGGAGATTGAGACCATCCTGGCCAACATGGTGAAACCCCGTCTCTACTAAAAATACAAAAATTAGCTGGGCGTGGTAGCATGCGCCTGTAGTCCCAGCTACTCAGGAGGCTGAGGCAGGAAAATCACTTGAACCCAGAAGGCAGAGGCTGCAGTGAGCCGAGATTGCGCCGCTGCACTCCAGCCTGGGTGACGGAATGAGACTCCATCTTAAAAAAAAAGGAAGAAAGAAAAGATCAAATCAATCAACACAAAGAACTCAAATGGAGGATTGAAATTTAAGGAAATTCCTTTGCATACCCTGCAAATAGGAGAGGGTTGGCTGGCAGCAAAGCATTAAAGGCCTCCTACTGAGTTGATTCTAAAATACTTATTAAAATAATAATTCATGAAGTGAAGCATATAATACAATTTATGTCAAGCTTTTTCTACTTTCCTCTAGACAAGTAAAATAGATATTTAGGTTGAGTGCATAAATAAAGTCCAGGACAAAGAACAATGAAAAATCCAGGGCTAACTCGAGCAATTCCAAATTTGCTTTTCACCTGTTCCTGTTGCTCATGTTCAAGGGAATAGAACAGAGCTTGGAGTCCTGTGGCACTGGTTTTAGTTCACAATCTCCCCAGCAACAGTCTATAATTAGAAAGTAACCAAGTTTCCAAGCTGGAAAGAACACTAACAAAGTTTACTCTGAGCAGAAGTGATTTTCTTCTATGTTCTGATAAAATGTATACCACTCCAATGTCCTGGCACTTACCTGCACTTGGAGCAAAATCAGACAGGCAGCCAGACAGACACACACACACACACACTCTAGAGATTAACAGAAATCCTCAGAAATTTGGAAACCAGTTCTTGCTTGAGATGCTTTAAAAACAGTTGGGCTGTTGATCACACCAATCACAACAAACCCCAAAAACTTTTAGAACAAAACTTTCCATCAATATGCCACCCATCTTTCATGTAGACAACTGGCTCTGGGCTCTGCTGGGTGGAGTTTCACTTACTGGTAGTCCTTGAGTGAGAAAGAGGGCCGGGCCTGGTGGCTCACACCTGTAATCCAGCATTTTGGAAGGCTGAGGTGGGCAGATCACCTGAGGCCAGGAGTTCCAGACCAGCCTGGCCAACATGATGAAACCTCATCTCTACCAAAAATATGAAAACTAGCTGGGCATGGTGGTCCATGCCTGTAATCCCAGCTATTCGGGAGGCCGAGACACAAGAATCATTTGAACCCAAGAGGTGGAGGTTGCAGTGAGCTGAGATTGTGCCACTGTACTCCAGCCTGGGAGACAGAGCAAGACTCTGTTTCAAAAGAAAAAAAAAAAAAGAATGAGAGAGGAGAGAGGCAGAACATGTGATTTTCTGTCACATGGATATAGGTAGAAACAGGATGTAGTTTTGCAACTGGAAAACCATAATGTTTTTCTTATTTAATACATATGTTTATATATTTAAAAAATGAACATGTATTACCCCATTCCAATAAGTAACTAATAAACTGTTCCCTATAATAGTTACACATTCTAGGGCAGTCATTTATGGTTGTAAAAAGGTTTAGAATCCCATCACAGAAATTTTGTAGCAGTCTTCAAAGATGACTCAGTCTAGTCCAATTATACAGATAATGAAACTGAGGCCCAGAGGAGGGAAGAAACACATCCAAAGGGATCCAGGGGAGAAACACAAAAACAAGGGTGCCAGTTGTGGCAGCAACTCACAGTAGAACTCATTCTGTATTGTTAACCAGCTTTAGGGATTTCCCCCACATTCTGAGTAACCCGAAAACCAAAGATCATCCTGGGAAATCCCTCTACAGTCTAAATTCTCTTGGAAACGAGGTGGCTATTAGTGGGTGTGGATACAGGTCCTAAACTTGCCAACGTGATTCAGTAGCTATATGTATAGTTTTACCACAAGTTGCTGAAAGGGAAAACAAAAAAATCTCACAAAATTTTAGAGCTAGGAAGGATCTTGCTAACCCACCTCACTTTACACATAAGCAAGCTAAGGAATATACAAGTTAAGACATTTGTCCAAAACCACCAATTGCAAAGTTGGTAATAAAAGTTTGCCATAACAGAAATCCTCGGATCAACTCAAGGGCACATTTGGTGACTCCTGTCATGCTGCAAGGCCAAAAAGAACCACCAAAGAGGCAGCAAAATATTTCCTGAGAAGTGCAGGCAGCTTTGCACTACGTTCCAATTTTTCTAACCAAAAAAGCTATTTTTGCAGTGTGGTTCCTGAGGGAGGCTGACTCACCGAAAAAGTGGGGAACAATTTACTCACAGTGGACTTCTCTAAATTGGCGATGTTTCTCTCTGGCCCTTCATCAGCCAGCAGGATCTCTGCAAATAGGAACCCACCCAACCATTTTCTTGCTTCTTATTGTTCTTAGACTAAAAGCAAAATTCTTTACACATTCTACAAGGCCTTGCAGGGTCTGGCCCCTGCCTGCCTCTGCAGCCAGGGCTGCTGTATATAGTTATAGTGGCAGAGTTGGTGCCTGGTTGAGGGGATTAGTGGGCCTAGAATTCAGGTCACATACTCCACGACACAAGGCAAAAATTTGGCTTAGGCTGCATCTGCTAGGACAGGAAGAGGTGCCTTAGTAATTAGCATGAAGGAACTCTCAGGGCTAGCAGCTGTCCTACCTGTCAGCTTTGTCACACCATCTCCTGATTCCACCTCCATCCACTCAGAGTTTCTAGCTACCCTAGAACTCACCTTGCCTTCTGGCCATCTCAGGATGGGGTGAATCAGGCAAGAGGATAGTTTGTGCACAGACCTCACTCTACCCTCCTTCAAGTCGCAGCTCAGTCAGCCTTTCCTCAGTCTCTCTGACCAGAGCACAGCTCCCTATGCCTTTTCTTTTTTCAAGAAAGGTTCTTGCTCTGTCATTCAAGCTGCAGTGTGATGGCACGGTCATAGCTCACTGCAGCCTCTACCTTCCAGTCAAGTGCCCTTCCTCAGCCTCCCAAGTAGTGAAACTACAGGTAAGTGCCAGCATGCCTGGCTAATTTTAAATTGTTTTTTTTTTTGTTTTTTTTTTTGTAGAGATGGGATCTCACTATGTCGCCCAGGCTAGTCTCAAATTCCTGTCTCAAGTATTCCTCCTGCCTTGGCCTCCCAAAGTGCTGGGATTACAGGCATGAGCCACTGCATCCAGCCAACATGCGTTTTTTTTTGTTTTTGTTTTTTTGAGATGGAGTCTCACTCTGTCACCTAGGCTGGAGTGCAGTGGTGTGATCTCGGCCCACTGCAACCTCCGCCTCCCAGGTTCACGGGATTCTCCTGCCTCAGCCTCCCAAGTAGCTGGGATTACATGTGCGCACCATCACGCCCAGGTAATTTTTGCATTATTAGTAGAGACGAGGTTTCACCATATTGGCCAGGCTGGTCTCAAACTCCCGACCTCGTGATCCACCCGCCTCAGCCTCCCCAAGTACTGGGATTAGAGGCGTGAGCCACTGCACCAGGCCCATGCTTCTTTTTTTTCACAGCACTATCCCCATGGCAGTTTCACATTTATTTACATGAGTACGGGATGAATGTCTCTGGTCCCTACTAAAGATTACACTCCATGAGAACAGGGACTATATTTTATCCCCTAGCATGGTACCTGGCACAGAGTAGGTATTTTATAAATATTTGTTGAAAGGAAGAAAAAAGGTAAGTAAGAATCTAGCACATTTTTACGTTATTTAAATACGTTGAGCAACTTTCTATGGCCATAAGTTAAGTGACGTGAGATGTATCTTGGATAAAGCACTGTTAAAAGGTCTGGCATCTCATCACAGAGTATTGAGTGTACAGTGTTATTCTCACTGTATACTCAATATTACTTGGGGAAATAATTCCTTAACAGAGCTGTGAGGAAAGAGACAAATGAAAAGGCAAGAGTGGGGGAAAATCATCTGAATTTCTACACAAATGTAAGGGACAATTATTATGAAATGCTAGAATGAAGCAGAAGGGCACTTTAGCTTGCTGGAAGGAGGAACCTTTGTAAGCTTTGCTGCTGGGGGGGCAAGAAGGACAGCAGGAATGGGATGGGGGGAGATTCATGCCCCTGCAGAGCCTTCCCTACGGGCTCCTCTTACTCTTTGAGTCCTCAGGTAATTCCAGACTTCTGTGACTGTTTTGGTTTCTCAGCGTGGCTCCTGTCCTCGCAAGTACTTTTTTTGTTTTGAGAGAGTCTCTCTCTGTTGCCCAGGTTGGAGTGCAGTGGTGCCATCTCAGCTCACTGTAACCTCTGCCTCCCAGGTTCAAGCGATTTTCATGCCTCAGCCTCCCGAGTAGCTGGCATTACAGACATGCACAACCACACCCAGCTAATTTTTGTATTTTTAGGAGAGACGGAGTTTCATCATGTTGGCCAGGCTGATCTTGAACTCCTGACTTCAAGTGATCTACCCGGCTCGGCCTCCCAGAATGAAGAACTATTTTTGACTACAGGTATAAATGTGGGCTTTGGACACAAATCAGTCTTGAGTAAATGAGACCAGTGTCTCCTGGGCCTAAGGATCATGGCGTAAAGGAGACTGTCTCTTTTGTCACAGAAAGGTCATAGTGAGATTTTCCTCACCAACTGAATTAGGAAGGCCCAGAGGATTTATTGCATTCTTGCCATTTCCTAAATATTTACTGTATCCTGTGTAATTTGGCACAAACTGAACACTTGCATCCAAACCAGCCATCGTCTTTTCAGCAGTTGGTATGTTAAAAGTGTTCACAGTAAGGCATGCCTTAGGAACCACCAGGTTTTCTTATTTTGTTTTCAATAAACAACAGGTTTGATCTTGGGTTACAAACCATAAATCTGACGCTTCCCACAGTGATGGAGCTTCAAATGATAGTTGTGTACAAACTCTGATTAGACTTCATGAAATCCTTTTTAACTTTTTATTATGGAAAACTTCTAAGAATACATAAGTAGAGAGAATAATGTATAACAAATCTTCACGTATACTCATCACTGCTTTCAACAATTAGCAGCCCATGGTTATTCTTACAACCAATAATTTTGGGGGAACAGAAGTGGAAAGATATTCATCTACAAACTGTTCTTCCTCAATGATTTTAGTAAATTGAAAAAAAAAAAAAAAAAGTGAGGCTGGCTCACTACTATACTCCCAGCACTTTGGGAGGCTGCGGTAGGCAGATCACTTGAGGCCAGGAGTTTGAGACTGGCCTGACCAACATGGTGAAACCCTGTCTCTACTAAGAATATAAAGATTAGCCTGGCATGGTGGTACATGCCTGTAATTCCAGCTACTCGGGAGGCTGAGGCAGGAGAATCACCTGAACCTGGGAAGTGGAGGTTGCAGTGAGCCCTGATCCTGCCACGGCCTCCAGCTTGGGTGATGGAGCCAGACTCTGTCTTAACAAAGCAAAACAAACAAAAGCTGCTGAGAACTGTCACATGGCAAATTCTTACAGAGCTGTGGAGAGAAGACGGGGCCTGGACAAGTGCTAACGAACTTGGTAACACAGACTTCCTTCCCACAAGTTTCCTGTCTATTTATGCCTCATTAACCCCCAATTTCTGCCTTCTTTTTTGTTCCTCTGAGACAAGGAGAAACTGCACCAAAGAGATATGAAGCAGATTAGAAGAAGCAGGGCTTTCTGTCTTCCAGGTGTCTCCTTTAGCAAACTGCATAATGAGAGGGAGGGCCAGGAAATCCTATCATATATCAATGATGAATGCTTGTAAACCTGAGGTTGTTAGCCTGAAGGTTTTGCCTAAAATTACAGGACTTCAAGGTATTCTCAGAAACAGGAAGCCATGCTCAATTCAAGAGACAGAGGATGGTATTAAAGGTTAAGTTTTCTGAAGCTGAGCGATATGGATAGAATTCATTTGTCCAAAAAAATAATAATAATAAATTTCCAATGTTGCCTCTTAATTAGATATTAAGTGGGTAGGTCAAAAACAGGTCTTGACCTTTTTGAACTGGATTTCCTGTACAAAGCTCTCTGTCCCTAAGCTGATTGAGAGCTTCTCCTCTCCAAGACAGGGGGCCAGGAATCCAAAATACACTCATTTATTTGCACACTTACCTAGAATCATTGTAAATCCTTACCTAGGGAAAGGAAACAGAAACTACCAACCAAAGGCCGAAAGTGGCAGGAAACATTGAAAAAAAAAAAAAAAAAAAGAAGCCAGACGGGGAGGGGAGAAGAGAAGTTAAGATCAACAAAGTTACATAAATAATGTCAAAGGTGTGTCAGGCATAGCTCTTGCTTATCATCCTAGCACTTTGGGAGGCCAAGGCAGGAGGACTGCTTGAGCCCAGGAGTTTGAGACCAGCCTGGGCAAAATGGCAAAAACCCTTCTCTACAAAAAAAAAAAAAAAAAAAATTAGCCAGGCTGGTGGCGCATGCCTATAGTCCTAACTACTCAGGATGCTAAGGTGAGAGGTTCACCTGAGCCCATGGAGGTAGAGGCTGTAGTGAGCCATGACTGTGCCACCACACTCCAGCCTGGGCAACAGAGTAAAACCCTGTCTCCGAAAAAATGTGTGTGTGTGTGTGTGTGTGTGTGTAGTATCAGAGATTAATGAAAACCAATTATTATTAAATATTTTTATTTATTTATTTACATGGGGTCTCACTCTATCATCCAGGCTGTAGTGCAGTGGCACAATCTTGGCTCATTGCAACCTCCACCTCCCAGTCTGAAAAGATCCTCCCACCTGAGCCTCCCAAATAGCTGGGGCCACAGGTGCATGCCACCATGCCAGGCTAATTTTTTTGTATTTTTGGTAGAGATGGGATCTCACCATTTGCCCAGTCTGGTCTTAAATTCCTGAGCTTAGGTGGTCTACCCGCCCTGGCCTCCCAAAGTGCTGAGATTATAGGTGTGAGCCAGCATGCCCGGTCTAGATAAAGACTTTTAGATTAAAATTTTACTTTGTGCTGACAGACCTCTTAAAGTTTTAGACGCAGAAGAAACTCATAAGCCATCAGAGGAAGACAGACGCCTGCCTCAAGTGCAAATAAATGGGCAGGGAAGGCCAGGAGGATTCTGGGAGGATTTGTGAAGGCTGGTAGAGCTGTACTACTGACTGTATCCTCAGGGCCTAGACAGTTCTGGCACATGATAGATGCTCAGTATTTGTTCAACGAGGTAGAAGGATCTGAGCTGTGGGTTAATAAGTAAAATTTAATAAAACTTTCCACTGTCTACATACTCAATGCCTCCCCTATTCCCAACGCCTGAGAGTTTTGGAATTTGGAATCATAATGTACAGGGGAGATCAGGCAAGTCAGATTAAGAAGGATGTGTTTATGTAGGTGTATATTTCTGTACACTTGCTCTACTTGTATACAGATTAATTCTAAGGTGTTCAATGTGGTCTTGCTTCCTTTCCACGATGGCAGGAATCACAGCTGTCCTGTTCTTCACTATCTCCTAGCAGTGTCTGAGAAGTTGGTAAGTGATTCATATTCTTTGTTGACTGAATGAATGAAGCAACACAAATAAGAGTAATGCTGTTGAACTGGTGTTGAAGCTGACTAATCTCAAAAACATTTCCACAGGCTTCAGTATAAACAGACTGCAATTTGTTCTATCTGCAATCACTTTAATACATTCTGATGCGGAGCATCCCACAGCTGCCTTACTCTTTTTTTCCTCTACCAACTGGAAACTTGGTTCTTCTTCCTCGTAGCATTTAAAGCACAGACAATATGAACATTTCATAATACCAGATGCTGGGAGCCACAGGCCTAGAACATATTACAGAGACACCAAGCCACACTCATTTGGAAAAGATTACACTCATTTGGAAAAGATTACACTAATGCTCTTTTCAAACAGAATTACCAGCCTTCCAGAAACTCCTTGCCATCTTGAGTAACTGAAAGCATAAAGTGGCAGCTGTCAATTCCACCTTCCTGCAACACATCCACAGGCCAATCAGGCCACATGGTGAGAAGCTACTTTAGCTGAGAAAACATAGGCTCATGCCTTTAGCAGCTACATGGTTCTGTCTAAGGGAGAGGCACAAATGTATGTACATGAGAATAAATGCACCCTCTCTTGCTGGAGAAGCAGCAGAGGCATTTTTATATGTTGCCAATTCTGTGTGTGGTTGGTGATTCTGAGGGCACACCAGAAAATATGAGTTCTAAGGGCAGAAAATAATTTTTTTTTTTAGACTGGATTTCACTATGTTACCCAGGCTAGTCTTAAACTCCTACTTTTAAGCAATCCTCCATCTCTGCCTCCCAAAGTGTTGGGATTACAGATGTGAGCCACCACACCCAACCAGGAAAAGAAGTTTTTAGAATAAGACAGCAATAGTATTACAAATATTGTAAGAGTCAGGTGTATGCAGTTGAATTTGGTTAATCAAGAGCTTTAGAAAATTTGCAATATGGCTTAATGGAAAAAATAGTTCACTTTCTAGTATTAGTAGCTTTAGTTCCAATTAGCCTGTGACCTCAAGGTTTTATATTTCAGAAAGTTAGGGGGTTCAGTAGGATCGGTGTTTCTCCCTGAGGTGTATATCACAATTCCTTAGGAAGTTAGAAAAAAAGAAAAAAACCAGATGCCTGGACCCTGCCAAGAACGATACATTTTGAATCACTGAAGGTGATACCTGGGCATATAGGTATATTTATTTAAATTTTGTCAGTGTTTCTTTTGAGCCAGAGCAATCCAGTGCCTCTCAGATTTTAATGTGTCTATGAATCATCTGAGACTCTTGTTAAAATGTAGATTCTAACCCAGTAGGTCTGAAATGGGGCCTAGGTTGCTTCACTTCCGACAAGCTCTCACGCAAAAGATGTTGCTGTTCCCTGGCTCACACACTGAGTAGAGTTCTCCAGCTCAAATCGTTTGGCATTCCATGAAGCACATAGAAATTCTCATCCATACCTAGAATGTGTCGCATGCTTAGTACTTAAATTTCAAGTTATTGCCTTTGCTTTTCACTTTGAAGATCAAGGTGGAGACTTCTATTGTGTGTGATGTGAAAAGAATATCTTAATGCCAAAACATCTCACATCAAGGATGCAAAAGGTAAGCCGCGGCAACTTCAGTCTTAGACCCTTTTCCTTCTTGATGTAAAAGATCCAAACACATTTCCAGCAAAACAAGTTTTCTAGCCTGCTGTTCATGCTATTCTTTGTAAATAATTCAATCTCTTCTGATCAGAAGTTCAAACACAGATTTATCTCTATCCTAATCCCTCTTAATCTCCATCTTGGTATGGGCAGTTCTTTCCAGTGTTTTTGGATCTAGACAATAGTTTCTATGTTCTTCCCTTTCCCTTTCTGCAATCTTGAAGAGCAGGTCTTTCTACCCTCACCTAAGCCAGTTTTCAACATTGGAGAGCTAAGACTAGAGCTCTCCAACAATGCCCTTGAGGCCCTCCTCACCAGCAGGGGATGGAACTATTGTTGAATACTCTTTTATCCAGGTCACATTTTCACATACACTCTACCAAGACATGCTGAGAAGCTCTGAGAGAAGCCTGTGGAGGACCCGGATGAACAGCTTCCAGCACTGCTTTGACTTACCCATCTACTAGCATCACTGAAAGAGGATAGTTCTTTTTAGAATGAGAAGTGTTCCAGAATCAAGGAACCTCCCTAACCCTGAAGATGTTTGGTTTCTTCCTGATGACTCATAGGAAAATGGAATAGTAGCTAAGAGCACAAGCCTAAGTTTGTGACTTTGGGTAAATCATTTAACCTCTCTGGGCCTCAGGTTTAATAATAAAAATAATAACAGGTTTTTAAAAATTGGATTATATGACATAATGCAGGTAAAATACTTTGCAAAGTACCTGACACACAGAGCACTCAATACATCTTTATTTATATTATTAAATTATAAAGAAAGAAAAGAGAGCAATTTGTAGAAGAAACTACTGACTGTGTTTATAGTTGTACAGAAAACAGTTGAAGGTTATATGCCAAACTTTTACTGAAGTATGAAGGAAATTTCACATTTTATCTGCTTAAATTTCAAATCAACCTTTATTACTAGCCTATATCTTTCGTAAGTTTTTAAAAATCAGGATACGTTTTAAAAACTTCATGGCTACTTTTCACTTTTTCACTTCAAAAATTTCATTGACAACCAACAAGTCTTATTTGAAAGGAAAATGAGGAGGGCCAACACCCCTAAACTACCTGAGTTAGTGGCCTAAGGCACCCTGCTGACGGAGCTATATTTGGTCAAAGGGCTGGCCCGTGGCCTTCACAGTGAAAAATGGATTCCATTAAAGGCAGCAAGGCTGCCTGAGCTTGTGCCTGGTCTGGGCAGCACACATCTCTGAAAAAAATAAGCTTTTTTTTTTTAACTGGTCTGTGTCAAACTTTGCCCCATAGCTAAGTTTTTGAAGTTAATCTCAAGAAAATACCTCCATAACTAGATCACCAGATAAGATGCCTGTCTACTTCTTTGCAAAGAGAAAAAAAAGAAACAAACAGAAACCAAATAACTCATGCAAACCTATTTACTACTTATTTTGTTTTAAAGACATTTTTGACCAGGCTTGGTGGCCCCAGCCTGTAATTTCAGTGCTTTGGGAGGCCAAGGTGAGAGGATGGCTTGAGCCCAGGAGTCAAGACCAGCCTAGGCAATATAGTGAGACTCCCATTTCTTAAAAAAAAAAAAAAAAATTAGCCAGGTGTGGTGGCTTGCACCTGTGGTCCCAGCTACTTAGGAGGCTGAGGTAGGTAGATTACTTGAGCCCAGGAGGTTGAGGCTGTAGTGAGTTGTGATCACACCACTGCACTCCAGCCTGGGCAACAGAAGGAGGCTCAGTCTCAAAAAAAAAAAGAGAAAAGAAATTTTTTAGTGTTCCAGGAAAGCAGCCTGAAGCACAGAGCTGAAGCAGCTGCCTCCGGCCTCGGATCTGCCCTGCCCTGCCCTGACTAATTTGTACCTTGGCTGCCACACTAGTTCACTCAGAGCCTGTGCCCTCTATACACCAAGCCATGCCAAGTGCAATTCCCTAAGCAATGCGGAAGAAGGGATCTGTGCGATTGTCTATAGAGTCCCACATGTGGGCTTCCACCTCTGCATGGGGGTGACTGCTGTGAACCATACTCGGAAACTGTGAAGTCTCCCCTTGAATCTCCCCATCTCCTCTGTGCTGTGTGTTTGCTCCTTTAGCTTCTCAACAACTGCCAGGAGCCCCTGGGCCAGAATTCAAGTCTGATTCATCTTGGTGTGCTTGGAGCTTGGCATCGGGCCAGGCACAGAGAGGTGGCTCAATGTATAAGCCAACCAGCAGCAAGCCAACTGAAGAAGCCACCCTGTTCACCCTTTCCCACACCCTTCAAGTGTGAATTTCTCCCTTTTCTCCCAAGCCAGCTTGCTCCTTCTTCCCTCTATGTCTGCTCTGAAATAGAAATGGCAGACATTTAAGGGCAAGTGAGTCCTTTATAAAGTCTGAGGGTGGCTTTTTCTTTAAAGACGTGTAGGAGATAATCAGCAAGATTGACAATATCACCATCCATCCTGCATAAGCCAGAGAAGCATTTCTTAAAGGGTGAACTCCAAGGAAAGGTGGTTTCTAGGAAATAAGGTGTATGTGCAATCTTAACACAGGATACTTTGTAAGTTTCAGGTATTGAAAAGGCCTTCTGATACATTGAAACCCCAGGCTAGGAAGTGAAGACAGAGAAAGTGACCACGCCTGGCCACTGCTGGAAGAAAATACCAGAGGGCCACGTTCCCAGAGTCATGGCAGCCTTCACCCTACAATGGGAGATGCGCCACCAGGAGACACCCACCCTTTTGATCCCAAGCTCAGCTTTACAGTGTGGCAGGCATTAGGTAGAGAAACCAACAAAGTGCGTCGCCCCTTGGTTGCCCTTTCTGCACTACCCCGGGTCCACACCCTGCCGCCCTAGCTAGCCCCAGGGAAGGGTTACACCACTTTCCTCTTTCTTCTTATTTTTAAAAGACGAGGGCGCTACAAATATCTCCCCAGCAAGAGCCCGATCCTGGCACAGGGTGACAAAAAAAAAAAAAAAAACACAACCCTCATTTTTCTTCCTTGCTGTTGGCAAATTTCCTCCCTCCTCGTCCTCTTTTCCCTAGGGGCCCCCTCAAGTCTCAGCCCTTGGCGCAGGAAAGGGGACCCCAGGTTACTGCGGCCTCGCCCTGCGAACAAGTTTCCACTGGCTTGGCCGCTTGCAGAATTGTCAGGGCAGGCGCTGAGCGTGGTCAGAGAGCGTTTCTACATCCCGGGATCTTGCACCCTCAGGCCCCTCCGTGCTCGCCCCGGATAGGTGTCCCGGCTGGGGAGACCCCACTTACCCCACGACGGAAATCATCATGGCAGCCACCACCAGGTAGTTGGTCTGGTAATAGAGCAGATTGCTCACCACGCGGTTGTTCCATTTGGAAATGTCCCTGAAGTCCGGCCGGGCAAAGCGATCGGAGCCCGGAAAGAAATCGTCCCAGGCGCGGAGTGGGGCGATATTAACGTCCATGTTCTTAGCTTTGCGTTCTCCGCCTCCGGAATCTGGCGGCGGCGGCGGCGGCAACCGATCAGCTGAGCTGAGTCGACGAGATGACAGCGGCTTCGTCTCGATCGGCTTCGCGGTTGGTAGGCAGTGGAGCAAAGGACATTGGGAGCGGGCGGGCGTGTTTGCTCCTCTTTACTTCTAGATTGGCTGGCTGTATAGGTGGTTAGGTACAGGAAAACAGGGACCTCGAGATGGTACAGGGGACTGAGTGCAGAATAGGGATGAAATGACAGAAAGCAAACAGCGGAAATCCCCTTTCTGAAGCGAAGTGGCAATGTCTTCTTTGGCAGTCTGAACACCAGCTGCCTCCTTTGAAATACTTTTTTAAAAGGTTTAACTTAGGAGTGTGTTCTCTGACTTAGAGAAAAATTTTGGCAGCTGTGCAGCTGCCACTCTAAGTGAAATGAAATGGAAGGCGATTATAGTGTTACTGGAGAATGAGCTGCTTTTGAAAACTACCTCTTACTAACCTCTACACATCTGAATGCAATTCCCATGTTTTCTGTTTCACCATGAGTCACTATGTGTGAAATCGGATTGGCAAAACGGGAAAGAAGGTCATGTAGAACAGAAAGGCTGGTTTGTTTTTTTCACTTCTCTTCTTTGTTCTTCATCTCTACTCTCTCGAGGCTAGATTGTTGGTCTGCTGTGCCATTCTGATAAAGTGCTAAAGTTGGCACTCTGGTCACTTTAGCCCTGAACTGGGCATGTTGCTTACATTTTAAAGCAAACAGTTGTGTGCAGTGAACTAGTTCTTCTGTATCTAGCGTTTTGTGAGCAGAAATATGCATTCCACTTCAAATGTTTTCTTAGTTTTATTGAAAAATTTGGTGACAACTTTCACTGAGGGACCCCAATATATTCATAGATAAGGTATCCCAGCCCAAAGAACTGGCAAGGGATGTATTCATTGTAAATTCTCTTCTAAGCTTTCAAAAGGTCATCTTTTTTTTCAGTTAAGGAGCTGATTGTTATAATGCATGAGAAAAAAGTATTTTGTTTAATTGTATAATGTAATAGGTAGAATTCTAAGGTGAAGAATTCTGAGTTAACAGTCTCTAAGCCCATAGTGGTTTAGACAAACTGAATTCACTCTACTCAGATAATTAATTTTCAAAAACTTGGGAAGTAATGAAATACACTAATGCAAAGTCTAGAAAATATAATTTAATCTTCCTTGTTGATTCAGCAGGCAGTTAAGGAGCTTACAGTGACTCTAAGAAATTACTACTACTACGGGTGTTTAGGAAAGTTTGGTGGTTGCAAAGAATTAGTGCTGACTAAGATATATCTTATGTGCTGCATTTTGAATGAAGTTTAAAATGTGAAAATATTCCTGAATGCTCACATTCTCTTGATTCTGGAAAAAAGGGATGGTGTGAAGTCAGAGAAAGCAAAATTAGAGTCCCAGCTCCTTCCTCTCTGACAGGTGACTTTGGAGAAATTACTTGATCTCTCCTAGCATCAGTTTCTTCATATGTAAAGTCGGGATAATGGAACATCTGCCACAAAGGTGAGGATAAGTGAAGGAATGTATAGGAAGTGCTTAGTGTATAACAGATGTTCACAGTTATACGTTACTGTTATTGTCATTAGTAATAAGCTAGCCCATGATTCATGTCTGCTATTAATAGTGCTTTAATCTGATTTGTTTTCTGTGCTTTCATTACAAGCATCTACTGACTTTTCTCTACCTTGCTCCAATTTTATTGTTGTGGTCATATCTGGGTAGATATAATAGCGGGAGAAAGGTTGAGAATATTCAGTACAATGCCAGCAGGTATTTCAAGTTCTTTTGAGGCTCTGGGAAACCACAATGGAGTATTTAAAAAATAAAACAAAAGGGGAGAAAGATGAAATCCTTCTCTGCCTTCAAAACTCCTGCAATCCAGTGGAAACACTAGTTAAATATGAGACAGTGAGAGGAGTGCTAAATAGAGATGCACTGAGCCACATTGCACAGTTACAGGAAGTAAGAGGGTGTGGAGGAATTCCCCAGGGCTTCAGAATGTCAAGAAGCAGCACTGTGGGCAAGCTGAGTAAATCATCTTGGTCAAAATGAGAGTGGGAACTCCAGTGGGGCCCCACACCGTTAGTGAGATTTATGAGTGTTAGAAGCTGTGATCAAGAACTTTATCTTCCAACTGCTCAGAACTGCATGACCAAAAGCTGTCAAGAGTATATTAGTAACAATATGATTGCTCCTTGATCACAGGCAACTGATACCCAAGAAATAGGTATTTGTTTAAACCTTAAAAGGGGTTTAAAAAGAAAGAAAGAAATTCTAAAAAGACAGAGAAAGCTGCTTATAGCATGATTCCTTTCTCCCTCTCTCCCAAAATGTTAACTCTATTTCTCTCTTTGGGAGATGTTTTTTTTTTTCTCTAAACATTTCTACCTTTGTTTAAAAAAATTTTTAAACAAAAATGAACAATTATGAGTCATTTCTTTATTCCAGTAACTGTTTGAAACGCTATTAGTAGCAACTCTTTGTTAGTGTTCATTCTGGGGAGGGAGAGGTCAGATTCACTGCAGAGGTCTTCCTGGAGCTTTAATATATTAGTATTTTTAGAGACAGGGTCTCACTGTGTTGCCCAGGCTGGTCTTAAACTCCTGGGCTCACACAGACCTCCTACCTCAGCCTCCCAAGTAGCCAGGATAACAGGCATGGGAAACCAAGCCCCGCTTCGTGGGGCTTTTATAATGGGACTGATGTGTCTAGATAGGACCATTCAGAATATCTGCCTGTTTAAAAACTATAGCAGATAGTCTAATTGTTTATGATACGTTCCATTTGAAGTAAAATAAATCTGTTGAAGGTTTTGCTTGCATGTCTCTATTGCTATCATTACTGGCAAGGGCAGATGGCTATTTCTAATCCGTCAATCAGTCTGAGCCAGTGAGAGTGCCTGGTGTCATTTATCAAAATGCCACCATAGTGAGTCAGGGTGTTCTTCTCAAAGCAAGCAGATACAGGGCCAGATGCCTTTGCAGACTTCTTCATAAGCTAGCTGTATTCTATCCCCGGGCCTCAGTTTCCTCCCTTGTGAAACGGATGAAATTGGACTAGGTGG
>PVKP010030333.1:0-28024 GCA_004027715.1 Plecturocebus donacophilus
CACAGTGGCTCATGCCTGTAATCCCAGTGCTTTGGGAGGCTGAGGTGGGCAGATCACGAGGTCAAGAGATCGAGACCAGCCTGGCCAACATGGTGAAACCCTGTCTCTACTAAAAATACAAAAATTTAGCTGGCCATGGTTGTGCGTGCCTGTAGTCCCAGCTACTCGGGAGGCTGAGGCAGGAGAATCACTTGAACTCAGGAGGTGGAGGTTGTGGTGAGTTGAGATCACACCACTGCACTCCAGCATGGCAACAGAGTGAGACTGTCAAAAAAAAAAAAAAAAAAGCTCTATGGAACAGGCAGTAGGCGGTAATCAACATGCAGCTGGATTGAGAACTGCTGGAGATTTAGAATTGTGCCTCCATGTATGTTTTTAATGCTGGGCTTGAAGATGTTTGTATAAAGCCTGAAATAAGCATACATGTTATTAGGCAAAGGTAGAATGTTGAATAATGCTATATTGAAGCTACAGTTTAAAATCCTTTATTGGATTCCTAACAATCCATATTGACTTTGCTTCAGTGCTAATGCATTATGCTGAATGAAAATTTTAATACAGGGAACAGCCAACTTAAGAAACAAGTGAAGTGTGCATAGGTAGATATGGCCATTGCTGTGCCTGTGATGCCTTTTTCTTACTTGGAATCCTCACTGCTGTGGACTTTGAAGATAAGGAAAGCCAATAGTATGTGAATCGGAGGTTTCAAAAGCAGAGAAGTAATGGAGAGAAGCAGAAATGGTTTCTAGGCATATCTGTGCTATTAATTGTCTGGCTCCCCTGCCCCCCTTACCTTTCACTGCTTATACATGTCTGCACTTGCTTTCAAATATGCCCTGCTCATGTGCCCATTAAAGATGCATTGAGGATAGCCATTTTAGTAAATACAGGGTGAAGGTGGAGAACATTTGTTCACACCCTGGCAACCCAGGGTTGCTTTCCTCCAAAAGAGGATTCAGCAGCCTTGAGGGAAGGGATACTATAAATGGCCTACCTTGCATCTCTGCGCATCTCACCACCTTCATTGCTCCCACCTGGGGCCAGCCCAGCTTTTACTCTTCGCCTGGAGCCTCACATTTTTTTCTGCTGCCCTTCTTGCTCCTGTGGTCACTTTGCCACAAAGCAACTAGAAGGTTCCTTTAAAAATATTAGATCAGGCATACTACGCCTCTGCTCAAAATCCTCCCAGTAGCTTCCCATCTCACTCAGGAAGATCCAGACTACACTTGTGGCCTGCAAGCCAAGCCACTTCCCTTCATTTCACTCCCACCCCACTTGCTCGCCATTTGCCAGCCTCCTGGACTTCTTGGTGTTCCCCGAACCTCCCATACATGGTCCCATTAACTGTTCCCTCTGCCTGGTACCCTCTCCCCCAGATCTCACAGCTGGCACTGCCTCACCTTTTGGGTCTCAATGCTCATGCCACCTCAGAGAGCCCTCCCCTGACAACCTAAAGCAGTAAGTCCCTCATTGCTATCACCACACTTAATACTGGATGAAATTATCTCATTAGCCACCTCCTTCCACTAAAATGTAAGTGCAGGAGGGTAGGCACTTTGTCTTACTCACCACTGAATCCCTAGGATCTCAGAGTTGCGTGAGAGTTTGGCAAGCCCCTAGTAAGTGGGAAGATACTAACACAGGCCTCCTGTGCCAAATTGTCAGCTCTGCCTCAGGAAGAAGACCAAAATGGTTGGAGGGGCATCAGACTTTTTTCCTCCCATCTGTATCTGTAGCTGTGTGTTCCCAGGACTCTGTACTTTGCTCTGAAGCCCTAAAACACAACCCCTGCTTTCTCAACCACCCCCAATCCCATCCCTCACCACCATATCTGTGGTTTTTTGCACACAAGCAAAGCAGCAGGGAAGCTAGATGTGCTCTTCATGGATGTGGGGCTGGGGTTTTCTCATTTAGCATGGTTTCATAGAATGCTCTTGATGTGTCTTGCAGACACAGGTCTGGGAACACCCACCAGTTCTCATTCTCTTTTGCTCTGCTGCTGTGATTCTGCAATTATCAGCAATGTTACCATGTTTAGCTCTGGCCTGTGAACATGCACATAAACAGAATGAATTAGAGTAGAAACAGAATCTGATTTTCTCAGCTATGTGTAAATTACAAAAATACACATTTTAAAGTAAAATGTACATTGGATAGCCAGATTTTGTTGCTTTAAAAATATTCGCAATAGAAAATGAAACTGGGGGCTATGAAGAATGAAGTCTGTTCACATGTCTACCATTTCTTTCATAAGAAGTGTATGTAGGACAGGCCAAGGGCATCATGCATTTTTTTCCTCTACTATTTCTGCTTCTGCTAGCTAGAGACACAGTCCTCTTCCACCCTTCACTCACCCTCCCTCCGAACTCACCTCAGACCAATTAGAATTAAGGTAAAAAGTTGAGAGGGAAATGAATAGCAAGCCCAGGAAAATGGAATGAGCAAGAAAAGTTAAGCAAGTTCTTCCAAATGACTTGGACAGTCTGTTGGGGCCTGTCATCTGTGGTAGGCAGAATTTTAAGATGCTCCAAGATGCCCACTCCCTGACTGTTCTTTTTCCTATAGCTTCTTTGATTAGATGACTATGAGTTTCCTGTGACTGCTGTTAAAGAGGATCATGGACTGGGGGCTTCAACAAAAGAAATGCATTGTTTCCCAGTTCCTGAGGCTGGAAGTCCAAGATCAAGGTGTGGGCAGGGCTGGTTCCTTCTGAGGCCTCTCTCCTTGGCTTGTAGATGACCATCTTCTCCATGTATCATCTTATGATCTTCCCTCTGTGTGGTGTTTGTGTCCTAATCACTTCTTACAAGGACCCCAGTCACACTGGATTAGGGCCCATCCTAATGACCTTGTTTTACTTACCTCTTTAAAGACCCTATCTCCATATACAGTCACATTCTCAGGTACAGTGGTTAGGAATTCAACATATGAATTTTTTTGGAAGCGACACAATTTAGTCCGTAACAGTTATGTTACATGGTGTAGCTAGGCAGAATAATGACCCATCAAATATGTTCATCTGAATCCTTAGAACCTGTAAATATGTTACTTGACCTGGCACGTGAGAATTAAGCTTGCAGATGGAATTAAGGCTGCCTCTCAGCTGACTTTAAGACAGAGTATTATCGATATTTTGGGTGGGCCCAGTGTTATTTGTCACAGGCTCTTGTGGTTGGCTAAAAAAATGGTGCTCCAAAGATATATTTACTTATTATTTCCTAGAACCTGTGGATATTACCTTATGTAGGAAGAGAGTGAGTATTACCTTATATGGGGAAAGTGATGAAGGATGTTGAGAGGAAGTGTTTATCCCGGGTTATCTGGGTGGAATAATCCTTGATAATTTAAAAAATCCTAAATGCTATCACATGGATACTTAGAGAGCAGTGGGAGCTTGAGACATACCCATGCAGAGGAGATAGCCATGTGAAGAGGGAGGCAGAGATGGGAATAAGGCAACCACAAGTCAAGGAAGCCTGGGGCCACCAAAAGCTGGAAGAGACAAGGAAGGATTCTCCCACAGAGCCTCTCAGGGGAGTTTGGCTCTCTTGATGCCTTGATTTTTTATTACTGGCCTCTAGAACTATGAGAGAATACCTTTCTATTGTTTTAACCCATTCATGCCAGAGGTTGCGGATTTTTTTTGTGAAAAATCAGACCTTGGCGATGACCTTGAGTAGTAGGATATAAATAACTCCCATAAGCTTAGCATTCCGATAATGAAACACTAGGCATAAACAGATTAAACAAACACCCAAGTTTTTTTTTTTTTTTTTAAATGAATAAATAAAAATAAATATGCATTTTTTGAATGCACTTCATGAGATCTTCAAGTGTGCGATAATTTGTTATGGCTGCCACAAGGAACTAATACAGGTCTTTAAAAGTGGAAGAAGGGCGTTCAGGAGGAAGTCAGAGTGTTGTGATTTCAGAAGGACTCAACCTGCTATTCCTGGCTTGGCTGATGGAGGAGGAGAGCTGCAAACCAGGGACTGTGGGTAGCCTCTAAAAGCTGGAATTCCATGATCATAGTTCTCTGGCTAGGTCACCATCTCCTCAAAACACCAATGACACAATGGTGTGCTGAAGAGAGTTTGAGAGGGAGCCTCATGAAACAGTTCTCAATCCCTATTCCTGTTTCTGCCTGGTGAATTCTAGAGGTCCATGCACTGCCATGCAGTTAGGTACCATGTCAATATATTTTTCTCCCACTCTGCTGAATGCGTGGCACAAAATAGGTGTATAAGGCATGTGTTGAATGAATGGATGTCATTCCATATTATGATGTCCCTTTTTAGTAATCTTTCTATTTACTTTCATAGTAATGTGTGCTCTGTTCTCTTAAGCCCCTGAGGCAGCTGGGCCTGACATGTAGGAGTACTAGTGGGGGATGACCTCCAGAACTAGGCCCCATCTCTGACCTCAGCACAATGTTTTCTACATAATGCACATTCTTCATAACTGATATCATTTGACCACACGGTTTTTTTTGTATCTCAGAAGTTGATATAGTTTTCATTTTAGAAGATGTATATTCTTCCTTGTAATGCAGTAGGTTTTAAAAGTTTAATCTGTAGCTATTCCACAATATCAAGTGATCATTTTAATGTTGGTTGTTATCTGTTTCATTTAACTTTGATTATTACTGCTAATAATGACTCTTGCCGGGCTTGGTGGTTCACGCCTGTAATTCCAGCACTTTGGGAGGCTGAGGTTGGTGGATCACCTGAGGTCAGGAGTTTGAGACCAGCCTGACCAACATGATGAAACCCCATCTTTGAAAAAAAAATAATGACTCTTTATAATAGCCTTCATATAATATGATTATCTATAATGTAAGCATAGACCATTGGGGTGGCTGTTTTAGGAGGAACTTTCTAGCTAGAAATAACAGATGTTTTAATTGTCACATTAAACTCAAGGAACAAGCTTCCTGAACTCTGACTACATATTAAAATACATATAATCATTTGAACAAAATAAACATTGGTATTTTGAAAATTTAATCTTTTTCAATTTCATTATACATATGCAATGTGTGTTATAGCAGCCAGAATGTAGGTTTTTGTTTTTTTTTTAAATGAATAAATAAAAATAAATATGCATTTTTTGAATGCACTTCATGAGATCTTCTCTGTACTAAAGTACCAACTTTTTTGGGATAAAGTGATTATCTTTCATATTCTAAAGCATATTTAGTGGATTTTCTGAGAAGCTATCAGGCTGTCCCTCCTAAGCTAGCCCAGTGGACTGTGTTGTACTTCCTAATCCAAAATCTTTGAGTTGTAAAAGATTCTAAAATAAAACTACAACACTTTAAAGAATTAATGTACTTTGTTTTTTAGAGGAGTTTTAAGTCTATAGCAAAATTAAGCAGAAAGTACGGAGTTTCCATATGTCCTTCTCACCCACTCCCATGCCCTCTGCCTTCCCCACCATAAACATGGACCTAACACTGACACATCTTTATCACCCAATTTCCATAGTATACATTAGGGTTCACTCTTGGTGTTGTACATTATGTGGGTTTTGACAATTGTATAATCACATGTATCCACCATTATAGTATATCACACAGAATAGTTTCACTGCCTTAAAATTCTCCTGTGCTTTACCCATTCTCTCCTTCCTCCACCCAAGTCCTTAGCAACCGCTGATCTTTTTACTGTTTACATAGTTTTGCCTTTTTCCAGAATGTCATATTGTTGGAATCTTATAGTATGTAGCCTTTCCAGACTGACTTCTTTCACTTAGCAATATGCATTTAAGCTTCCTCCTTGTCTTTTTGTGGCTTAATATCACGTCTATTTTTATTGCTGAATGATATTCTACTGTCTGGGTATACCACAATTTATCAGTTCAACTGCTGAAGTACATCTTGGGTGCATCTAAGTTTCAGCAATTATGAATAAAGCTAGGATAAATATTCATGTACTGGTTCTTGTGTGGACATAAGTTCTTAACTCATTTGGATAAATATCAAGGAGCAAGATTGCTGGATTATATAGTAAGAGTATGTTGAGTTTTATAAGAAGCCACCAAACTGTCTTTCAGAGTGATTGTACCATTTTGCATTCGTACCAGCAATGAATGGGAACTCCTCTTGCCCTCATACCTTCACCAGTATTTGATGCTGTTAGTGTTCTGGATTTTGACCATTCTAATGGGTGTGTAGTGGTATTTCATTGCTGTTTTAATTTATAATTCCCTGATAACATATGACATGATAACATATGACACGGAGCATCTTTTCCTGTGCTTGTTTCCATCTGTATATCTTCTCTAGATGGGTGTTACAGAGCATTTAAATAGCAAATATTTTAATCAAGATTTTAAAAAAACTGACAAACTTTTCAAATCTTTTAAAAAAGGCTTCATCTTTGTTTTGGCTGCTGTTTCCCATTACCAGTAATAAGAAACATTTTGTAAAATCTGAAGTGCGAAATGAAATATATGAATCAAAAATGCCTGATATTTGGGAAGCACATTAATTAAGGAGATGGAAGACCTGGCTTCACATCTCACCTTGCCTCTTACCTTTTAGGCAAGTCACTTTCCTTTCTGAATCTCGGTGTCTTCTATAAAGTGAAGGGAAGGACTAAGATGATTTCTAGTGTTCTTGCAGCTCTGAGTTTCTTTTGTTTTTGTATTTTATGTCAGTTGCTAGAGTGACCACTGTCAACATGTAGACATCTGAGCCCTTTGACTGCCTCATGATACATTTAATATCATTATTGTGAACATTTTCCATGTTTCTTGTCTGTGCTGAAATGAAGAGCTTTGAATGAGGCTGAAACCTAGCAACCAGCTCTCCTGAAATATCTCATTGAATTTTTTTGTTTGTAGAGAGTATAGACAGCAAAAATGGTAACCACGCTTCAGCGTTAATTTCATTTGATGACTCACCCTCTCCGTCATCCAAAGATGGCATTGATCTAAATTGTGACCTTTTCTTCTATCTTATATCATTAAAATAATCCCAGTAAAAGGGCAGTGACTCACCACTGGAGCAGATTCTTCTTAAGAAAATTAGCAATGCATTGTCATGGGAAGCTTGGGCAAAGGTCTTGTATTAGCCTCACCTGGTGAGCAAGCAGCATCCTTTGCCCAGCTCATTAAGTGCCTCTTCTGTAATATTTCCTGTGGATTCAATCTAGCTTGACTATATTATTTTGCTGATTCTCTCTCATTTTGGCAGTATTTCAGGCTTTTAATGCACAAAGTAATTTTCCACCAAATCAGTTGTTAATCATCATTGCCTCCATAATTGGAAGGGACTTAGGGAACTTGTTTTGCATTCTGGGATAGTCTTCATATGTAATTTATGGAAACAGATTTCCCTATGGACATATGTATTAATTGTAGTCTCTACTTATGGAAGTAGATAACTTGGAGTGATAGAAGTGTTGAAGTTACTGTTTTCTACTTACCAAATGAGTACATCACAGGGAAAAAAAAATCTAGGAGTTTGGATGTGAAAAATATGGCCAGGTAATTATATGCAGTTTCATTATAATTTCAACATACCCTAGTCTTATTAAATTATATGTCATGGCAATATTTACTAATAGCTGTTTGTGTTTCATTTAATCTGTACCTCTCTAGCCTACCAAATTCTAGAAGACACCAGATATAAGTTCTTATATTCCCTTTGTAAAATAGTAACATAACATTACATATACTTGAAAACTTGATAAATACCTCACACAATTGGAAGCAACCATCTCAAAATCAACTAGTCTCACTCTTCATTGTACGGATGAGACCCAGTAGGCAGAAGTAGCTTGCTGACACACATCCAGTCATGAAAAAGCCAGGATGACAACTTAGTTCTCCAACTCCCAGACCAGCTCTCTTGGTGTCTCAGGAGCCCCTTGGCATCAGAGTTCTTGGGGATAATGTTGATTTTTCACAAGAATGTTAAATGATATTCTGTCTCATCTGTTTACGAAATGTACAAAATATTTTAAAACATTGCTATCACAAATGGTCTGACTATATAAGCCTTTGGATTTAAAGGGGGTAAATTAAGATATTTTAAAATTTTACTTATATATTCCTTCTTGGTTTTCAGTAAAGGAGATGCTTTTAGATTTGTGCTTATAAGTCAGCAAGGTTGATTCTAGAAGATACACAAATAAATTTAATGTTATAACTTCATGGAACACCACATATGGACTTCTGCTTTGGCATAAAGTACTAAGAAAGGCTTTTCCCCAGAGTTGGTAGAAAAAAATTCACTAATGTGTGATTGGAATGGATCCTTGGATCCTTCTGGTGAAAAAGGAACCAATTATCACTTATTGGAGGTAATACTAACTCTTGGATCCCTGGATTAGGCTGCTATTGTCTGGTCATCCATTTTATGAATTCATTTCCTAGTAGAGATGGATTTTCTTTTCTCTAGAAGTTTACATAATTTCATAAGAAGCATGCTTGAACTAAAGATAAATAAGTTGACTATGTTTCAGAATAGTTTTAAATGAATTTTAAGAAAACTTAGGGCAACACAATAATTGGTTGACTCATCTAACTAAAGTGAAACTTCGGAGGCTATAAATAGAAGTACTTACTGGTTTCAAATATCCATGGGGAGGTGTTGATTAGATTGGATTCCATCAGTCTCATTCCAGTCTGTATAATTCTTGAGTTCATTTCTCTGGGGCTGATGCTGTAGAGGTCAGACTTTTTATTCATTCATCCAGATATTAATTTATGAAGTATTTAGTGAGTATATTCCATGTGCCATGTGCTGGGGGTACAGAGAGACATGAAGGACATGGTGCCTGAACATAAATAGCTCCCAGACTAGAGAGGGAAAATGACAAGTAAATGGGGATACATCCTTTTTTGAGGGGTTCCAGTTGATGTCTGCAAGTGGTAGGCAGATAGGAGTCAATTCACGTAGGAATCAATTTCCCTAGGGTCAGAGGAAGTTCACTAAAGGCTTTATAGGTGAAAAGGCACCTAGCTGCTTGGAGAAAGTAACAGAGTTGGCAGTGGGAGGTAGGGGTGGGGTAGGATCTGGGAAAGGGCATTTCAGGTCCAGAGCAGAGAAGGAGGTGTGATACCAGGGTAGGAAAGGGTGAGAAGGACTGGGATTGGGGGGGTGACAGGACCAGGACACAGAGGACCCTGTGAACACTGTGCTTGGCCTTTCGGGAAGGGAGTTCAAAATGGCCAGAGCAGAGCTGCAAGGACAGAGAGTCCAGGGCAGAAGTGCAGGACGAAGGGGCAGGAAAGTAGACAACAGGGAAGCAGTGAAAGATTTTCAGCGGGAGACGGACAAGATCAAACCTGTACTATCAGAAGCTCCCTTACCAATAGCGAGAAGTGACACTACAAACTGTGCTGCAGTGAACATTCTCCCTGGGCATGAGGGAAACTATAGAAAAACAACCAACTGCCCTCCCAGGTGAGGAACAATGGGATGAACTATGCCCTGTTCATGTGGCTGTTTGCCATTCATAATTCACGAAAGTGATGCACCAGTTCTTTGCATTTCACCATGTATAATACTGAGGGAGGAAAAGTAAGTTGAGCATTTATGTTTAAAAGAGCTATAACTCCTAGTGGTTTTTTTCTACTCTAAAGAAATGGAGTTATTCATGAGTAAGTAAAATGATGTCATATATGGGTTGAGTATTTTGCAGTTTACAATGTGCTTTCATATCCACTATTCCATTCGACCCTCAACTCCAAGAAATAGGTACAACAGGATTCACCTTCATTCGACAGATGAAAACACTGGGACACAGAGAGGGGAAGGTCAAAGGCTAGACTGGAACTTTCTGTCTTGTCCTCCTGGGTCAGAACAGGGCTGTGCCTACATAAGAGCATTGTCTTTAAAAGATGACATTTGCCTTTTGTTTGTCTTTGATGTGTCCTCAGCTAAGAGCCCACTTCACTTTTTGTCTTCTTTAATATTGCACACAAACTTTACGTTATGTCACATTTTAAAATATCTTTCATTTCTTTTACTATTTTCATACCTAAAAACCAGACAGTAATTTTCGTTGTTCACTTATTTTTTAAACAATTGCATGCAACTGTTTCAATTCATCTTTAAAAGCTTATTTCCACATCGTATAACAACTTAATTAAATTGCTTTTTGAAGCAAGGCTGCTTTGTTTCCCTCTGAAAGATGACTCATGAGGTCCGACTGAGTCTCATTTATATTCCTCCCCAGCAGGTAATTTAAATGTGGTTTATACAGAAAGGAGAAGAAAGAGAAAAAAGAAAACAAATGAAGAAAATTACCCCTTGCTTATGTCTTTAACAAGTTATTCTGGATGTGGAGTTAGATTCGAGAAAGCTGGCATGTTTCTTTTGGTGCCCAAACGTTCTTGTTGACAGTAGCATCAAAAACTGGCATCTTTGTGTCCCGGTTTGTGTAAATGGTGTAGGAAGGTAGATTTTGGCTCAACCTGAAGAAATACTGATTCTCTGAGATGCCCAGTGGTGGTACCAGCTGGCTGGGGTGGCACTGAGCTTCCTCATGCATGGAAGGTTGCTTGGTGGTGTTGGGATGGGGAGGATACCCTAAAGGACTCTTTTTTTCTTTTTTTAAGCAATGCATGGAACCTGGCATATTGAAGGAATAGGAAGAAGCCCAGCTAGCCTGAATGGTGGGAGACTAGGGGAGGGTAAAGTTGGGTAGTAAGGTGTGACAGGATGATGGAGTTTCCTGAGTAGAAACAATATCCTGAATTAAGTTGTCATTTTGTCAAACATTTTTTATTTTATACTTAGGAACTTCTTGGCAGTTGGGAACCACACAGTAGACAGGTGATGAATGTTTGCTGAATGCACGCCTGCATGATTAGGGACAGGAAAAATGGCTGAACGAATGGACACCTTCATGATAGACGTGTGGAAGGAAGAGCCATGGCAGGGATTTGGGATGCCTTTTCATGGATTTGGGAAGGTTGGCTTTGAAATAAGGGAAACTTGGAGCCTGCATTCACTAATGTGAACATTGTGGTTTTGTTTTCTGAGTTGTATGGGCCAAGTGAGCATTTACTGGGGTCTTCTGGTCGAAGTAGGTTACAGGGGAGTAACCAAGTAGCCTTTTCTTTTGTTTTGTTTTTCCAGAAAGCCATCAAAGCAGATCTATTGAAATACATTGCCATTCCCTTCCTAACTCCTCCATCAGCCCCACAGACTCCCCCAACGCCTGCATCTGCCACTTTATTTTTTTCCATTTTCAAGGGGCATATCTGATGGAAAAGCATTAACATTAGGGGAAGTATACAGTGTCACAGGTTCTGAAGGATGCTTTTGGCTAATTCTCATAATCACTGTGCTTTACTGTCCTCATGGGTGGGTGGAGACATCACTCACGTGTTGCACATGGATTTGTACAAAGGTCAGCCAGATGACACGTGGGAGTCGCTTTGTATGCTGCAAGGGCGAATTCAAGGTGCCTTTATTTAGATTATTAATTCTATTTGCTGATTAATGGTACTTATTTTAAAATTGATTCTGTAAAAGTGCCCAAACAAAATAAAATTCCCTTCTCAGTGCTAGCATAGTCCACTTTTTGAGATCACAGCTTTCACTTAAAGGCTACATTTTACAGAAAATAACTGCAGTCTAAGAATATGAGCCTCTAATAGAAGTACCTTTGAGTCTGCACCCATTTCGTGACCCTTCCAACTACAGCACAATTACCTCCCAAGCTGTTTGCTGACAAGGTTTATTAACCACAGGCCTGGGAATAGACAGATACATCCAGGTCACATTACTTTACCAGGCCCGACACTCAAATGGTACAGCAGAAACCTCTTATCATTTCCATTGGTCACTCCTCGAGCAAACTCTAAAAGAAACCCAGCATTTTCTGTGTCCACAGAAAATGTTTCTCCCCAAGAGAATGTTCCAAACTTTCCTCCCATCTGTGTCTTCTAGCTGTCAGCCCCTGTGCTTTTCTTGCACATATTTTCTTCTACGTAGCTACTGAGTCCCAGCGGGCCTGACATTGGTTCTTCACCTAGCGAATTTGAGAAGTGAACCTCACTGCCACCCCAGGCCGTTGATACATAACCGCTGCGGAATATTAGGGATTTGCTGCAAAAGTCTCAGGAAGGCCTTCTCATCTTTCTGAGTGTAACATTCTTTCCTGCCAAGTACCTGCAAACAGTAAATAAAAGAATTATTCATAATATAATAATGCCTACTCCCTCATTATTCCTTAATCTTTTATTCATCTCCTTTATGAACTAGGGGCATATGCTAAAAAAAGAAGATATTATTGTTCTTCCTGCCTCTGTAATAAACAACAGTAATTACCTGGTGGAATGCATCCCCCTTCTCTACAGGGAATGACTGCTTCAGGACTTAAGAAAATGAGAAATTATGACATCACTGAATCTACTTTTAAAATAAATATGAAGCTCTTGTCACAAAAATATGGATCTTTCCAATGGGGAAAAATATGACTAACATCAAATGAATCAGAAATATGAAAATGTCAGCTGTCATTTACCTGAGTGGTTTGTTTTGGTTCTGTATGAAGGCACCTTGGAGGCATTTGGCAATTGGGAAAAAAAACAAACAAGACCAAAAACTCAAATCAAAACCAAACAAAAAACAGCTGCTTCCCAAATTCTGATTAGATGGCTGTATGTTCACTGACTTCTTATCAGCAAAGCTGGAACCAACAAAGCTGTAGAAGAGATCACATAAGCTTAGAGCTTGATGCATCTAGAAGTTTCTCAACTGTTTTTTTTTTCTTTTAAACAGAACTTCTTTTCGTAACAAAACTTAATGCAGCTGGGTGTGGTGGCTCATGCCTGTTATCCAGCATTTTGGGAGGCCAAGGTGGGAGAATTGCTTGAGCCTGGGAGTTCAAGACCAGCCTGAGCAACATGGTAAAACCCTGTCTCTACCAAAACAAATTACAAAAAAATTAGCTGGGTGTGGTGGCACACACTTGTAGTCCCAGCTACTTGGGAGGCTGAGGTGGGAGGATCGCTTGAGCTCTAGAGGCGGAAGTTGCCATGAGCTGAGATCTTGCCACTACACTCCAGCCTGGTGACAGAGCAAGACCCTGTCTCAAAAAAAAAAAAAAAAGCCAACAATGTGTAGAGTTGTTATGGGAAGGTTTAGGGAGCACAGCTGTGCTGGCTGAAATGCATACACACATCACATGTCTGTTTGTGCATGTGTGCGTGTATGCACATGTATGTTGGGGTTTAGGGATACTCTCTCACACCCACCAATCCCATCTGCAACCCCTGAGCCCCTTTCTGGGAAGCTTTGAGGAGTTTGGAAAAAAGATTAGTCTATTGCAGACTCACCTGGTAAAGGAGAGCATGGAATCTTTCAGTTGGCCGAGGACAGGCCTAAGTCAGCTGGCCAAACCAGAACTACAGTAGGGCTGGGTCTTCTAAGCCAGGCCCATGCACCCCAAGGTGGGCTCCCAAGCTGGCCATTGTAGGGTATTGCTATCATTAGCCAGCTTCATATTTCTAATGTTAAAAATTTCCCTGCTCTGACATTAGTGTGGACCCAGTTAGAATTGAATCCTAGGCATGAATAATCTGTGGTCCTTTTGTCTTTGATTAATTTAGTGACATTTATTCTGGAAAGGAAGCCTAGAAGCTTGGAACATCCCTCCTCATTAATAATAAATTTTCAATTTGGTAGTATAAACATAATTCAAGACCCGATTAAAATGTCCCACATTTTTTCAGTAAGAAAAAAGCATTTATAACTTGATTAAATTGCTCACAACTGTTTGGAATGGAGGAACTTTGGCAGAGCTGGGCAGTCATATTTCAGAGCCTGCATATATGGCATTATCTGCTCTGATTGTATGGGTGATGATAATGGAGCCAGCTGGGATACTGGATCACGTGCTATTTTAGTGCATTTCTGAGACATTATTAATTGAATTCAGTTGATCTCTGCTTCAACTCAAGTGCTTGGCCTGCTATCATTTAATTGATGAAACCTGGGACAGAACTAAAGGCTATCAAAATAAAGGTCTGATTAACTTTGCTGATCAGTCTCCTGTCTTGAAACTAAACTACAGAGTTAATAACATACCACCAGTTCAGTTCTCTAGCTAAGAGAACCACTAAAAAGGTCCTGTGCAATGGGCTCCCCCTAGTTCTGGAGCCATTGCAAAGGAAGGTACCAGGGTCTGGGCCAAGAGCACACCTGACCTCCCTCATGCTATCTGCCATGGCCTCCTCTTTCCAGATCAGCCATGCACAGTCATAATGGAACCCAACTCCACATACCATCTGGCTTGGCTCTAGGTGAGCAGTGCTATTCACTTCAGTTCAACAAATTACACCAAGTGTCTGTTGTTGACCAAGCTCTGCACATGGCATCGGGGACCTGGAGATGGATAAGCATGGCACCATGTGTGTCTAGCGAGGGGTGGAAGGACAGAGGCATAGATTGACAGGCTAATACCACTTGGAAAGTGCACCGAAGGAGGGATGGACGAGGTACTTTGGGGGCATAAGAAGAAAGCTACTAGCTAGGCACTGTGGTTCACACCTATAATCCCAGCACTTTGGGAGTCTGAGGTGGGTGGGTCACTTGAGCTCAGGAGCTTGAGACCAGCCTGGGCAATGTGGTGAAACTCCATCTCTGCAAAAAATAGGAAAATTTTCTGGGCATGACACTTGCAGTCCCAGCTACTAGGGAGGCTGAGGTATGAGGACTACTTGAGCCCAGGAGATGGAGATTGCAGTGAGCCGAGATTGTGCTACTACACTCCAGCTTGGGTCACAGAAGCAGACCCTGTCTCAAAGGAAAAAAAAGAAGAAGAAAGCAGCTAACCCAGGCTGCAGGGCAAGAGCAGCAAAATCAGGGGTTAAGGGAAGCTTCTGGGGCACAGTGATGTCTGGGCCGTCTTTTGTAAAAATTAAAATATATCCCCTTTTTTCTTCCCATCAGAGGACATGTATTTCTACAATGACAGAAAACAATGACTACTTCCAAAAAGAAAACAATAAAACGTAATACCATTGCCGGAGATAACCACTGCTTATATTTGTAGTGCATTCTTTCCGTTTGTCTATCATTTATCTCTCTATAGACACAAATGCTTTAAAAAGTCAGGAAGTCACTCATATAGTAAACAACTGATTTGTTACTTACTTAAAAAAAATCTAACGGAATGAATATCTGTTCTTTTTTCTTCTTTTTATGTTTTAATATATAAATAAAAATTGTATATATTTTTGGTGTACAACGTGTTTTGGAATATGTATACATTGTGGAATGGTTAAATCAAGGTAATTGACATATGCATAACCTCACACATTTATTTTTTTTTCGTAGTGAGAAAACTTAAAATCAACTCTCAGCAATTTTCAAGAATACACTACATTGCTACTAACTATAATCACCATGATGTACAGTAATCGCTTAGAACTTATTCCTCTTGTCTAACTGAAATTCTGTATCTTTTGGCCAATATCACCTCATTCCCCTCCACTGCCTCACCCTGAGCCCCTGGTAACCACCGTTCTATTCTCTGCTTCTAGGAGTTCCACTTCTTTTTTTTTTTTTTTTTTAGGTTTTATGCGTGAGATCATGTGGTATGTGTCTTTCTGTGCCTGGGGTATTACAGAGGTGACTTACTAGTATGTGACTCTGAGACTAGGTCATCAATAGCATTGCCTCTTCTTCCTGGCTCTCATGGGTTACTTGTTCTGAGAAAAACCAACACCATGTCATGAGGACACTCAAGCAGCCCTAAGGGAGTCTATGTGGTATGAGCCTGAGGCCTCCTGGCAACAGCCAGCACCAACTTGCCAGCCATGGGAGTGAGCCATCTTGAAGCAGATGCTCCAGATTTATTTAAGCCTTAAGATGACTGTAGCTCAGTAGACACCTTGACTGAGCGATACACAGAAAATATGAAATAATCATTATTTATTGTTTCTGTAAGCCACTCAGTTGTGGGCTAATTTGCTATGCAGCAATAGATAACAAATGTACTTTTACTGTATTTTGCATTTCTTTGATTATTTTCTTTAGTAATAGATCTTATTGTATATATTTAAGATGCACAGCATGATGTTTTGATATACAAATATATATTGAAGTGATTACTACAGACAAGCAAATTAACATATCCATCATCTTATATAGCTACCTTTTCTTTATTTGTGGCAAGAGTCCAAAAAACCTACTCTCTGGGCAAATTTCAAGTATACAATATAATATTTGTAACTCTAGTCCCTGTGTTGTACACTAGCTCTCCCGATTTAGCCTATAGAACTGCAACTTTGTGCCCTTTGACTTTAATCTTCCCATATCCTCTGTGCCCCTGCACCCTGCTCCTGCTAACCACCATTCTACACTCTGTTTCTACGTATTCAGTGTTTTTCTTCGATTTTTAGTGACGTTTACATTGATTTTCAAATGTCTATTGGCCACTTTCTTTTCCTTCTCTAGTTTATACCTTTGGTCAGGGTATGGTCTTATTGCATTGATTTTAAGATCTTTATATATTAAAAGTATTAATATTTTGCCTATCATAAACCTGATATTTTACCCCACTGTTTATTTTCCTGAGATGAATCTTGAAGGCAGAAGAAAAGGATGGTGGGGAGAGGCTGTGAGATTGCAGGTAGAGGTGATGGCATGAACAAAAGCATAGAGGAGAGAGGCATCCTAGATGTGTGAAGAAGTCAAGGGGAGGTAGATCAGAATAAGGAGGGAGCCAGGGAGTGGCAGAAAACTAGAGCAGTTCTTCTCCAACTGGGCATTCATAAAAATTGCAATGAAATCTGGTTAAAATGCCAATCTAGTAGGTTTGGGGTCGGGCCTGAAGCTCCCAGTTGATGTAGATACTGCTGATCTGGGACCACACTTTGAATAGCAAGCATTTAGAGAAAGAGTTTGAAGATAGTTCATGGAGGAAATTTTTGGAAATAGAAATATGCAAAAATACAAAGTTAAGATTATGTCTAGTTTCACGATCCAGAGATAACAGCTATATACTATACCAAGGAGCAGGCCCCTCTGTCGCAGAGAGGCATGCATATCTTGATGTATATGTTTTGAAGGTAGCACTTAACAATTCTTGTTGCGGAATCAACTACATTTTGGGAGTGAGGGAAAGGAGGGGCTTATGATTTCTGGAGTGGGCAACTGACACTGATGACTGAGGGAGGAACAGGTGATTTTGGAGGATGGAGGAGAGAATGGATTCTGCTTTAGACCTTCATTAAACCTGAGGTACCTGTCAGTATATTGAGAGGTCAAGAAGATGCCCAATAGGCATTTGGTTACCCTGGTCTGGAGCTCAGGAGACGGGAGAGGCCTAGTATAGATTTTGGAGGGAAAAGCCCTTACCTTGGTGTGGAGGTGTAGCATGGCATTCATGAGCTCCCCTGGGTAACTGTGTATACTGTGAAAGGAGAACAGGACTCAGGACAGAGACCCTGGAGTCCAGGCTTTAAGAGGCAGGTGAAGGAGAGGAGTCCAGGGAGAAGACCAAGACGGATGAGGATCAGAGTGTGTGGCTTCAAGAAAAAGGGCATGATCAAAAGTGTCAAATGATGTTTCGAGAGCCACGAGGATCAGGGCTGGCAAATGGCCATTTCTGTGAATGTGGCTGGGATTCAGGTTACAGCATTAAATGGAAATGAGACCAGCATGGAAAAGGTAAAGCTCAATTGTGGGGTGAGGGGAGGTAGCAGTGAGAAGCAGTGGGGGATGGGTAGTCAAAGTGGGAAATCATATGTATCTTAGAATTCAAGGGTGTAGATTACATAGATTTTTCTCTGAGCTTTGGGAATATAAAAGCAGCACAACTGATTTCTCAGATAATAGATTAACTTTTTTTTTATCATTGTACTTTAGGTTCTGGGGTACATGTGCAGATGATGCAGGATTGTTGCATAGGTACATACATGGCAAGGTCGTTTGCTGCCTCCATCCCCCCATCACCTATACCTGGCATTTCTCCCCTCATTGCCCCTCCCCACCCTCCCCACTCCCTGCTGTCCCTCCCCTAGCCCCCGCAACAGACCCCAGTGTGTGATGCTTCCCTCCCTGTGTCCACATGTTCTCATTGTTTAACACCTGCCTATGATCGACAACATGTGGTGTTTGATTTTCTGTTCTTGTGTCAGTTTGCTGAAAATGATGGTTTCCAGATTCATCAATGTCCCTACAAAGGACACAAACTCACTGTTTTTTTATGGCTGTGTAGTATTCCATGGTGTATATGTGCCACATTTTCTTTGCTCAGTATATCATTGATGGGCATTTGGGTTGGTTCCAGGTCTTTGCTATTGTAAACTGTGCTGCAATGAATATTCATGTGCATGTGTCCTTATAGTAGAACGATTTAAAATCCTTTGGATATATACCCAGTAATGGGATTGCTGGGTCAAATGGAATTTCTATTTCTAGGTCCTTGAGGAATCACCACGCTGTCTTCCACAATGGTTGAACTAGTTTCCACTCCCACCAACAGTGTAAAAGCCTTCCTATTTCTCCACATCCTCTCCAGCATCTGTTGTCCCCAGATTTTTTAATGATTGCCATTCTAACTGGCATGAGGTGGTATCTCAATAAGGTTTTGATTTACATTCCTCTAATAATCAGTGATAATGAGCATTTTTTCATGTTTGTTGGCTTCATATATGTTTTCTTTTGAAAGTGTCTGTTCATATCCTTCGCCCACTTTTGGATGAGTTTGTTTTTTTCTTGTAAATCTATTTTAGTTCTTTGTAGATTCTGGATATTAGCCCTTTGTCAGATGGGTAGATTGCAAAAATTTTTTTCCCATTCTGTTGGTTGCCAGTTTGCTCTAATGATTGTCTCTTTTGCTGTACAGAAGCTGTGGAGTTTAATTAGATCCCATTTGTCTATTTTGGCTTTTGTTGCCAATGCTTTTGGTGTTTTAGTCATGAAGTCCTTGCTTATGCCTATATCCTGAATGGTTTTGCCTATGTTTTCTTCTAGGGTTTTTATGGTGTCAGGTCTTAAGTTTAGATCTTTAATCCATCTGGAGTTAATTTTAGTGTAAGGTATCAAGAAGGGGTCCAGTTTCTGCTTTCTGCACATGGCTAGCCAGTTTTCCCAACACCATTTATTAAACAGGGACTCCTTTCCCCATTGCTTGTTTTTGTCAGGTTTGTCAAAGATCAGATGGTTGTAGATTTGTGGTGTTGCTTCCAAGGTCTCTTTTCTGTTCCATTGGTCTGTGTCTCTGTTTTGGTACCAGTACCATGCTATTTTGATAACTGTTGCCTTGCAGTATAGTTTGAAGTCAGGCAGTGTGATGCCTGCACCTTTGTTTGTTTTGCTTAGGATTGTCTTGGCTATGCGGGCTCTCTTTTGGTTCCATATGAAGTTTAAAGTGTTTTTTTCCAGTTCTGTGAAGAAGGTCATTGGTAGTTTGATGGTATAGTGTTGAATCTATTAATTACTTTGGGCAGTATGGTGATTTTTATAATATTGATTCTTCCTAACCATGAGCATGGAATGTTTTTTCCATCTGTGTCCTCTCTTATTTCCTTGAGCATTGGTTTGTAGTTCTCCTTGAAAAAGTCCTTTACATTCCTTATTAGTTGTATTCATAGGTATTTTATTCTCTTTGCAGCAATTGTGAATGGAAGTTCACTCTTGATTCGGCTCTCTGTTTGTCTGTTATTGGTGTATAGGGATGGTTGTGATTTTTGCACATTGATTTTGTATCCTGAGACATTGCTAAAGTTGCTTATCAGCTTAAGGAGATTTTGGGCTGAGACGATGGGGTTTTCTAACTATACGATCACGTCATCTGCAAAGAGACGATTTCACTTCCTCTTTTACTAATTGAATACCCTTTATTTCTTTTTCTTGCCTGATTGCTCTGGCTAGAACTTCCAATACTATACTGAATTGGAGTGGTGAGACAGGGCATCCTTGTTTAGTACCAGATTTCAAAGGGAATGCTTCCCATTTTTGCCCGCTCAGTATAATAGATTAACTTTTAATATTTCTTGAGAGAGAGAGAGAGAGTAGCTGTTTACTCTGTGCCAAATTATATGTGCATATGTGCTCATTTTTACTCTTCCAGTACCCTAGGTGGTATAGTCCATTTAAAAGTGAAGAAATTAAGAGTCAGAGAACTGAAGCAGCTTGTCCAAGATTACACAGCCAGTATATGGCAGAGCTGAGGTTTGGACCAATGTGTGGCTCACTGAAATCCCTGCTCAACTTTTCTGCTTATAATGTTTCTTTGAGGGCTTGGTGGCAAAAAAGAGCCAGGGTCAGCTTCCCTGGCTTGGGTCATAGCAGGCAGTGTTGTAGTTAAGTAGGAAGGTGGTGCCACCAGATTTTGTTCATTGCACAAGATTCTCTTCCTCCACAATTTAGTCATATGCACTGTTCTGGAGGTATATATCAGAAAAACTCTTGAAATAAGCAATTTATGGTTGTGTTTTGTTCTCTCGGCTTCCAGGGCTCCATAGTCTTCTGGTTTTCCTCTTACTACACCAGCTGCGCCTTTGCCCTCACTTCTGACAGTTCCTCCCCATCTAATCTGAAGATTAGAGGGCCATATGGTTCATTCCTTAGGCATTCTCCCTTCTCTTGCTATACTTGTTGCCTTTCTAATCTTATTTAATCTCATGGCTTTCAAAACCATGTATGTACTGCTTTCAAACATATATCTCCAGCCCAGGCCTCTCCCATGAACCCTAGACTTGTACACCAAGCTGTGAATTATGCACAGCTACTGGGTATGCAACAGACACCTCAAATCAAATCCCTCATCTGTTCCCCTGAACTTGCTCCTTCTGCAGACTTCCACATCTCAGTAAATAGCAGTTGTTCAGGCTAAAATCTTGGAGTTTAATTTGACCTCTCTTTCTTATACCCCAAATTCAATACATCAATGAATTCTGTCTATATTTCCACTTCTCACTACCACTCCTGCTTCCACTCCAGTTCTAGTCATTCTTACCATCACTTGAATCACTTCAGGAGCCTCCTGGGTACTCTACCTGCTTCTGCCCTTGCCCCATGCAGTCTCTTCTCTGTATAGTTGCCAGAGTGATGTTTGAAGAGTAAGATTTACATCATGTCACTCATTCTGCACAAAACTTTGGCTTAGAGTAAAACTAGAAGTCCTATGTCACCTTTCAGCCACTCTACCCCATCTCCTGTTACTGTTCTGATTTTCTCTTCCCATTGCACCTAAATGAATGAGGTTGGAACAGGAATGCAATTTGCTTCAAAGAAAAGGTAAGGCATATGGAGTATAACATTAGATATGAACCAAAGAAAGACAGTGATTTGGTGTACATGCAAGAACTTTGCTTCCTAAGTACAGTTGGCCCTTCATATACATGGGTTCTGCATCTGTGGATTCAACCATGACTAGAAAATATTCTTAAAAAAATGGACGGTTGCATCTGTACCGAACATGTACAGACTTGTATGGTTGCCATTATTCCCTAAATAACACAGTATAACTATTTTTTTGTAGCATTTACACTGTATTAGGTATTATAAGAAATCTGGAGAAGATTTAAATCATATGGGAGGATGTAGATAGGTTATATGCAAATATGATGCCATTTTCTAGAAAGGACTTGAGTATCCGTGGGTTTTTTGGTATCCTAGGTGGTCCTGGAACCAATCTCCCATGGATACTGAGGGGCGACTCTGGTTAGGTAACCCAAGAGTTCTCACAGTGACTCAGGGCTAAAAAGCAACCAGGTGCCTATGGTGATGACTAGGAATTCTTTTATAGACAGAGAGAGACTTCGTTATACTGAACTTTCGTGTGTTGTAATTTTGGCTTGCTTATTTGGTATCGTTTTGTGTCTTTTAGTCCCCTAGGGTGTGCCACAAAAAAACTGTAAAAATCAAAAGTAGGCTATGAACATAAAAATTTGAGGACCACGTCTTGATTACAGTATTCTTAAACTTAACAAAAAAACCCCACAAAACAGTAGCAATTTTAGAGCCTGATGGTATCTGAGATTAACTAGTTCTGCCCCCTCATTTTATAGATTGGAAAGTGGTCTAAGAGAAGTGATGTTATGCAGTGTCACCGAGGGGGTCCTAGCCTATGTACCCAGCCTGCCTCCTCTCAAGGTGTTGTGATGAAGTTTCTTAGAACTAGTTTGAAAATCAGTGATGTACTCTGAAATACTTAATGATTTTCCAGGTATCAGTGATCTTGAAAATGAGTTCAATTTTTTTTCTAATTTCACATAGAGCTGAAGTATTTATTTTGAGGTTAAGTGCTCTAATCAGCTATGATTGATGAGAAGTTTTGATTTAAGTATTGTCAGTTGATTTCTGCCAAGGTGGTATTTTGAAATCAGTACATTATTTCCAGTCCCAGTATAACATAGGGCTGTACTCATGTACTCTACTGTCAGGGGAAGTTTAAAAGCTCCTAAGGGATCAATGGATTTTGAGTGAAACCAAAGACATTAAGACCTTTGTGCAAAAATGGATCAGAAAATAATGTCATAATTGTAACTTGAAAGTGATTATAGATCCACAAGACTAAATAGGCTAAAATTGCTTGTAGACATCTAATCATGGTGTACTTACTTTAACTTTTCAAATAGAACATTCAATTACTAGTTTTTGAGACTCTGATTGCATTTTGTGAGATATCAAAGTCAATGAGAAAATGCCAGACTTAACCAAAGTAGGTCACATCAGTCAATGGATGTTAGTGAGAAACCTGGTTTACTGTTGATTCTCAACAGTGTTGAGCCCTGGAAGGAGCTGGACGTGTTAAGCTCGAAACAAGCTCAGTCAAGAAGCATTCATGAAGTGCATACTATGTACCCTAGCACTGTGTTAGACAAAGTGAGCGGTCTTGAAGTAGAAGTGATCCTCAGTCTGGTGAGAAGAAATGAAACCAGAAGACATGATCATGTCTGCAGTCAAGTATGAGATGAAGAGCATGAGCTTTAGAGCAAGACAGCCCTGAGTTCAAATTATATCTCTATATATCATAGCTCTATATGCAGATAAGATATTCTAACTACTGTGAGCCTTGGTTTTCTCATCTGTCAACTGGGGTAATAATGGTGGCCACTGTGGTGAGGATGACCTGAGATTATATATGTAAAATCTCCATATTGGGTGTATACTGAATAAGTATTAATTCCCTTTTTCTGTGCAGCTCCTGTACATGGGCTAGTCCCTGACATTCAGAATGAGGTAATTAATGAGCATCTTTCCATCTGAACCCTTGAGAAGAGGGAGATAAATGTGCCCTGAATGCTGGGCTGGAATTGAAAGAGGAGACCGATAGAGGAGGTAGGAACTGATAAAGGTTGAGATGGCCAGATGAACCAAGGGCAACAAATAGTCTAAGGCTTCCCAATTATTTTTATACAAGTATCTACTTAGAAAATGATAATATTGTACCATACACTGAAGTTAGACAAATGAGGCTGTTTACAGCTTGCAGTGTCCTTCCCACAGACTAAACCCCTGCTGGAGACTCTGCCCAGTCAATAGAGGGGCTGAGAATCAATATCTACACAAGCCTCTGACTAATATGTAACCCACTGGTTGGGAAGCTCTGGTAATAGAGAACCTAAAGAGGAGACCGATAGAGGAGGTAGGAACTGATAAAGGTTGAGATGGCCAGATGAACCATGGACAATAAGGCTTCCCAATTATTTTTTATCTAAGTACCTACTTAGAAAATGATAATATTGTACCATACACTGAAATTAGACAAATGAGGCTGTTTACAGCTTGAAGTGTCCTTTCCACAGACTAAACCCCTGCTGGAGACTCTGCCCAGTCAATAGAAGGGCTGAGGGAATCAGTATCTACACAAGCCTGTGACTAATATGCAACCCACTGGTTGGGAAGCTCTGGTAATAAAGAACTTAAAGGTTTGATAACCTGTACTGTTCCCCTTCAGTCCTCTTTGGAACAAGGTAGAGGCTGAATGAATGACACATTGATCAATCAATTCCCTACATTTGGCTTTAAAGTGGCTAAAGATGGCTGGTGGCACTGTTTTCCAAGCTATGATGCCAAGGACTGGGGAGAGGGGGCCACATGTACACAAGGAGGAAAGGGCAGATGGACAAATGTGTTCGGTCCCCAAACCTCTATTTTCTGCCTTCTGTATGTGAGCTCATTGCACTGGCCTTCCCTAAGCCACTGAAGTTCTCTCTGCATGATGCATAATGTTTTGCATATCAGCATTCAACAAACACATTTTGAGTTGGCCTGAATGGATAAGGCAAAAGACCTTGCCTTGCATGTTTGGGCTTGTGTTGAGTCCATGTCTTTGCTATTGTGAATGGTGCTGCAGTGAACATATGTATGCATGTGTCTTTATAATAGAATGATATATATTTCGTTGGGTATATACCCATTAATGGGATTGCTGGGTCAGATGGCATTTCTGGTTTTAGGTCTTTGAGGAATCGCCATACTGTCTTCCACAATGGTTGAACTAATTTACATTCCCATCAACAGTGTAAAAGTGTTCCTATTTTTCCACAGCTGCCAGCACCTGTAGTTTCTTGATTTTTTAATAATCTCCATTCTGACAGGCATAAGATGGTATCTCATTGTGGTTTTGACTTGCATTTCTCTAATGATCCGTGATGTTGAGCTCTTTTTTATATGTTTCTTGGCCACATAAATGTCTTCTTTTGAGAAGCGTCAGTTCATGTTGTTTGCCCACTTTTTAATGGGGTTATTTTATTCTTGTAAACTTAAGTTCCTTGTAGATTCTGGATATTAGACCTTTGTCAGATGGATAGATTGCAAAAATTTTCTCTCATTGTGTATGTTGTTTGTTCACTCTGATGATAGTTTCTTTTGCTGTGCAGAAGCTCTTTAGTTTAGTTGGATCCCATTTGTCAATTTTTACCTTTGCTGCAATTGCTTTTGATGTTTTTGTCATGAAATATTTGCCTGTGCCTATGCCCTGAATGGTATTGCCTAGATTTTCATCTAGGGTTTTACATTTAAGTCTTTAATCCATCTTCAGTTATTTTTTGTATAAGGTGTAAGGAAGGGGTCCAGTTTCAATTTTTATAAAGAAGAGGAAAAAAAGAGATAACAGACTGGCCTGCAGACCTCAGAGAGAGAAAACTTCATGAAGGTTGAGCAATAACTTTTATTCTTCATTTTAATATTAAAAGAGAAACCTCAGTATATGCATAAGTTAATGCAGTTTTCAATCAGATTTTGTAATGATGAGGTGAGTCACTTCATTTTATTTTCCACTTCTGGCTTCTTTCCTTTACTTTTGAAATGGATTTAAAATCTGCTTCGATAGGTGAAATAACCCATTTCAGTTGGACTCACTGTCAGGCCTCATGGATATTTAGAAACGGGATAAGGGTGGGAGGAGGACATGAGGGGAGGTACAACAGCTGCTGAGAAAAGTGGTTTGGAGTGCCACCCACTATGCCATCAGAGCAAGACCTTGGGGAGGCTCCTGCCCTGTGGGTTAGTCCTTGGAAAAGATATTCATCTTGCTGTCTTCTCCATGGCCTCTGCCTAGGGCTTCTGGTACCTATAAGAACTGAGTCTTAACTAAGGCATTGCCTTGTGAATTTGGACCAGTCCTTTGTAGGACCACATGGTTTCTAGGGGCCCTTGCAGCCCTGAAAGTCCATAGGTTCAACCCTCAAAGTTTGTTACCAGTAATAGGCTGCCCAATGTGGGAATGGTGCTTTTTCTAGGGACCAGATTATGTGCTTGGCAGGTGTTATGGGCTGAATCGTATTCCCCCCAAAAAAGATATGTTGCAGTCCTGACCGCAGTAGGTGACTCAGCTCAGAATGTGACCTTATTTGGAGATAGTGTCTTTATAGAGGTAATCAAGTTAAAATGAGGGCATTAGGGTGGGCTGTAATTCAGTATGACTGGTGTCCTTATAGAAGGAGGAAATCTGCACACAGAGACAGACACACGCACAGGAAGAATGCCATGTGAACACACAGGTAGAAGACGGCCATCTATAAGCCAAGGAGAGAAAGGCCTGGAACAGATACTTCTCTTGCAGCCTTCTGAAAGAACCAACCCTCTGGACACCTTGATTTCCAACTTACTACCTCAAAAACTGTGAGACAATACATTTCTGTTGTTTAAATCACCCAGTGTGTGATACTTATTTACAAGTATCCCTAGAAAACCAATAGAGCAGGTAAAGGAGGCCTTCATCTCAGTGGTCATTTCTGTCTCCTCTCACCAGGTAGATTTTAGAAATGGAAGGAAGTAAAAGAGGCTGGTGATGAAGGATTTCTTTTACAAAGGATTCAAAGCAAATTTCTTGGTACAGGAACTGCTTCAAGTATCCTCACCTCAATGATTCATCACTATAGCACCAGAGCCTCCTGGAGAGAAGGGAGCTTTTCTGATTTATACAAACCTCTTCTTAATGCATTCTTGTCACTTAGAAAAGAAACTAAAATTCAGTGCTGACATGGAGGGGCTGTTCTAAGGAACTTAGAATGCTAAAGACTTAATCATATGGACTCTTAATGTTCCCTAATCAGTATCACTTGGCAATTGCTAAGGTTTTAGTAAGTCCATCAATAGCCTGTCACCTCCTCTCAGTTCATTATTGCGTGCAGCTAGAGTGCCTATTATGGGAAATATGCACTGTCATCAGCAGCTTAGACATAAAATTATGCTCTATATATGGTTGGCCAAAGCACCTCTACAGAATTTTTCAACTAGGACCAAGGAAATTACTGTCTGATTACTATCTTCAGTTTATCAATCCAGTGTCTAAAGACTTGACCAAAACATGTTTTTATCTAAAAAGCTTGATCCTGATAAATGAGATAAAGAGCTGTTCAAAGTGGTTTAGGGAACAAATTTCATCTCATCAAAGTACACTGTCTTCCTCACAAATTCTTTTTGGTTTAATTTGTCTCCAGTAAGTTCCTCTGCCTCAATTTATTCAAAATGTATAGCAATTGTGGTAGCAAAGATGTATTAGAAATTAAATCAAATGTGTTGATTTTCTACTGGAATACTGGTGTTTTTTCAAAGTTTTTTGTTTTTCAAAGAACTGTCACAGAGAAGCAGCAAGGTGAGCATTAAACATGTTACCCAACTCTGTGTTTACTTAGTGGTTCTGTCTTCAGTGACTCAGTCCTGTTCTTTCTCTCCAGTCTATCCTAGGCCATCTTGTCTACTCCCTAGTCATCATCTTTATGCTGTAATGTCCAAATACATGCCTCCAGCTCAGACCTCTCCTCTGAATGCCAGACATGAAAAGCTGCCTGCCTTTTGGGCACCTCCACTCAGTTGACCCCCACACTCCTCAATCACCATCATCCTGTCCCACCCAACCTACTTCTCTTATGCTATGTAAATATCTCAGGGAATGGCACCCATTATCTTGCCAAGCACTTAGTAAATCCTTCACCAATTCCCATCTTTAACAATTTTCTCTTCAACTCCATATCAGTAGCCAAACCTTGTAAACTCAGTCTTCTAAATCCCTTTCCAGTCCTTCCACTCGTCTCTGTCTTTGATCTCTCTACAGCTAGTGTTATGCCATAAGCAAGATGATACCCATCTGGGATTCACATTTACTGCGGCGGATTCAGATAATGGCCTCATGTATGAGTGCGTCTCCCCAGGTTTCTGTAGGTAGGCATCACCGTGGAGCCTCTTCCACCGGCAAGCAAGAAGAATGGGTTTTTCCTTCTTAAGAGGAAGTACGGGGCAAGGGGAAAAGAGAGAAGCTCTTCCATGTGGCACGAAAGCAGGATGAATGGTGCTGGCACATTGTACCCTTCCACCCCTAGGCCCTGGAACTCTACCAGAGGAAGATGGAGTAGGAGCCAACATATTCCCTTCCTGCTTGGGAGGCACTTTCCATCTGCTAGCTGGGAGAAAGTGTGGGAGACAGGACGGGGCCTGAGCCTAAGTTAGGAAGTAGATGGGGTTTATCTTTGGTGCCTCCCACCTTCCTTTCTTTATTGTCTTTTGCAGTACCCTAGGCAGCTAGTACCCTCATGCTTGTCTTAGGTGCCCACAACCCTTGATTGCTGCCTGACCCACCTCTTCGAAGCTGTCCTG